>JAHBCN010006687.1:0-47613 GCA_019359885.1 Listronotus oregonensis
AGCCAAATTTCTAATAGTATTATCGTCCAACGTAGAGCTGCCATCTTAAATTAACTTGGTAATTTTAAAATATGTAGTATTCCAACGTTGTAGATTTAATATTAAATATAATCTGTCTTGCTTTATTTTTTATTATTCAATTTAAGTTTCTAATAAAAACCACAAGCTGTTGATTGTATGATCAACTGTAAGTAGCAAAAGTAATATTATTGGCGCCCAGCATGGGGCCAGCCTATAAATTTTCATAATAAAAAAACATTCTAAAGTATATTGGTTTTAAGCAAATAAAAAGCATACATATATTTAGTGATGGAAAATTTCCGGAAATATATATTTAGAAACATATCCGGAAATATATCAGAATACTTTGGAAATATTAAAAATAAAAACTACAAAACTCAAAAAACTAAACATTTAATGAAACTTTATCATAGGTAATATCACAAATGGTCAGCTCGAGTGATTTTGAGAAACGAGTTAAATTTCCGAAGTATTCAAAACCAGACAAAAATTATCTGGCTCAAAATCTAAGTACGAATGGTATTTGGTGAAACAATTGCGCAAATGAAACAAAGTTAAAAGCAAAATAATAAATAATTAATTAACAATATAAAATACAGTCTCTACTAAAGTTACAATGGACGACACAATTGATAGAACCGTTAACTTACCGATTTTTTTGGCCAGTTATTTTTCTCCTTTATCCGATAGCAAATTTGATTTTTATATTTTAAATTGTGTTATTTATACATGAGTGGAATTATCTTCCAGAGTTAAAACGCGAACACCATTAATTAAATAAATATTTAAGTATTAAAAATACAAAGAAAACAGTAAAATTTTTAAAAAAGTAATTACATACGACCACAAGACACAAGTTGTGCAACTTGATCAAGAGGCATATCTTCATCGATATCATCCACACCTCGAATAATGTATTCAGCATCAATGCGCTTTTTATGGGAGTGCAATTAAACTTCTTCTAAAGCAAGCAATTGCCAACAAGAATATTCGGTGAATCCCCGAGATCGAGATTTTATTATTCGTAATCGTAATAAAATACTTTTTAAAAAATTATTTTTCAGTGTAAAATTTGTACTGCACAAAAGTATAAGAAATATATAAAAAAATCTTAGTTTTGATGGTTGAAAACGTATTCATATTTTTTCTATACTTCCAATATTTCCAATATTTTTGAGAAGTTCCGAAAATTTCCAATATTTCCATTTTCATGAAAATATTTCCGTTTACAACACTAATTACGATGCACGTCCGGTAGTGCTTGTTATAATTATTCTTGACTCGGCTCCTAGCGTCGCCTTGTCCATAATGTCTAACTCGTACTGTAACAAGTAACCTACCGGACTTATAACATAAATTACCATTATGTTCATTTGCCATTTAAATAGTTAAATTAGTTATCAAACAATAAGCTGCTAAAATTGTTTTTAAGTTCAATTGCAAAAGAATGAATCGAGCAATCAAATTAGTATCATAACTTTGAAACAAACATATATTTCTGTAAACGGAATGTATTGTCATCATTCGACTTTATTACTTGTTTAAATATCAAGCCGTAATGGCGCCAACGGAAGGTTTCGATCTAATAACATAATTCGTCACCTGTTTAACTTCATTTGTAATATTGTAACTGCTAATTAAAACATCAAACTACTAAAAATCTTTCCTTACGCCAAATTTCATAACCAACGTAGAGCCGAAATCCTAAATTAACATAATTTTAAAATATGTAGTTTTTAACCTAACGTTGTAGATTTAATATTAAATGTAATTTGTTTAGCTTTATTATTTATTAATTTATTTAATTTGCTTAGAAAAACATCAAGCTGTTGATTGGATGATCAACTGTAAGTAGCAAAAGTAATATTATTGGCGCCCAACGTGGGGCCAGCGTCATGCATTTTTATGATAAAAAACAAATTTTTAATTACATTGGTTTTAAGCAAATAAAAAGCATATATATGTACGTAGTGATGGAAAATTTCCGGAAATATATATTTGGAAATATTTCCATTAATATATCAGGAAACTTGGAAATATTAAAAATATAAACTACAAAAATCAAAAAACTAAACATCAAATGAAAGTTTATCATAGCTAATACCCCAAGTGTTCAGATTTAGCCGGATATTTATGAGAGCAAAAAATATCTGACTCAATATAATTTTTAAAAATGTTATTACATAGAGTTCGATCTCTACGACCACGAGGCACAAGTTGTGAGACTTAATCAAGGGGCATATCTTCATCGATATCATCCACACCTTAAATATTGTATTCAGCATCAATGCCGTCTTTATGAGAGTGCAATTAGCAGTAATCGGTGATTCCCCGAGATCGAGATTTTATTATTCGCAATTGTAATAATTAACGTACTTTTTCGGAAATTATTTTTCCAGTTTGAAATTTGTATTGCACAACATTATGAGAAATATATAAAAATCTTTGTTTTGATGGTTAAAACGCATTTCTATTTTTTTTTGCTATATCCAATTTTTCCAATATTTCATTACCATGGAAATATTTCCCCTGGAAATATTTCCATTTACAACACTATATGTAAGCAATCCGATCTTTTTAGCTTTATTTTAAAATAAAATAAACAGTTTTTAAACTGTAAAAAAATAAATATTTATATTATATTATGTAAAGCAAATGTAATGATAAAAATAAAATTGTTAAAACCGAAGTGCATGCTTTTTCAACAATTTTAGAAAATACGACTGTGTTGGAAAAACCTATAAAATATTCAAAGTAATGGTATTACACAATGTTATTTTATCAAGATTAATTCATAAAAATCGCGGTTAAAATTAATTAACATGCCATCGGCATTAACGACTGCGAGCCGGCTTCGCATCAACCGGCAACAACGACGTCCGCGTGCATCGGGCGCTGATGGGCGCCGCGGCCGTCGTTGCGTCACAGCGTCGCACTGCACGGATTGCACCCAATCACGGTGGCGGTATTGGGCGCCGAGGCGAGGCGAGCGCTTGCGTCCCGCGCCCTCGAAGGCGCCCGAGCGCGCGCGACGGCCGCCGCCGCCAGTACCGTGTTGATAGCGGAGCACAGCACGCGATCGGGTCCGACAGCTAATCCCGGTCTCTGTTTACCTTTAGTGTAGTCGTAGTTCAGCAGTTGCAACTCAGTGTCATGGAGGGCCAAAATCAGGAACTCGTCGCCAGCGGATCCCCCGCCGAGGTGCCCAACGACCCCGGGTGAGTGCTCAGCCGTCACTGCCGGCTAAACACGTGTTTTCGCCCCGCCCCCGCACTCCTAACGACGCTCTTTTCTGTTTTAGGAAAATGTTTATCGGCGGTCTCAGTTGGCAGACAAGTCCAGGTAAGACCGGCCTGAAAATCAAAAACCCGCACGCACAACAGAAAAACAGTCGCCGGTTCTGCCGGAATCAGGCCTCCTACATCGAAAATACAACCCTAATGAAACTTTCAAACTCAAGGCATGTTTTGTTAATTTAGGACCGGCAAACGCATTGACGAAATTCCCGCCTGATCTCTCGTGTTACGAAAAATGAGAATTGTAAAGTTCAAACCCGAACTGTTTTGTTTACTTGACTGATTATCGCGACGCTATTAAATCACTCTCGCAAGCACGTGGTTTATGTACACAGTTTTTGACACTAGACTGTTACAAAATATTAACAGCGAAAATTAAATTTATCATGTGCCGGTTCAAAACTTTCAAAAATTCAAAATTTTTACGCGCATTGATCATGCGTACTTTGCCGACCCCAAGGGCGGTTATGACTTTTTGTTTAAAACAGTAGATGGCGCCACTGATTCTGACAAAACCTATTGTAAAGACTGACATTTCCACAAATTTATACTGGATTTGGTTCACACACGGCACTCCGAAGAAAATCATTTATCGATTTAGGTGTAAAAAGTGATAAAACGCCGGTTGGCCGATACCGACACAGACCTTAAGCTGGGATTTATGACTTTTTGAAAGATAAAATGTGGTCTCTCTCTTTTATATTTGAGGGGTGCGATAAGAATTTCCTACAATCAAAAAACCAACATTAATTTTATAACCGGTGATAAAATTCTTAACAAGCTCGGCGTATTTTACCCGTCAAGAAAGTTGATCTTTATATCTTAACAGGGAGGTTTATTTGTTCTTTGAATGAGAAAACCTAAAAACCTTAAAATTGATTTTTAATGGTTTCACACATTTTGTTTAATGATTCATTTAGTTTATAATTAGCACTCATCATATTATTATAAGTAACTAACACCGTATAGTACATACCATAATTGCTCAGTAATGGTATGACAAAACATACAAATAAAATACTTCATTGGATAGTTCTTGCTACTAGTAAATGGAATGTTAATTATCCAGAAATGTTATTTTTGGCTAATTCCACAAATATATATTTTTTCTAATTTTGACATTTAAAGTGACACTTTTCAAAACTCATTGACTTTGTCAAATATCTTACTTTTCATAACTAGTTATGAAAAGTAAAATTTTTCACAACCGGTGATGAAAAGTAAGATATTTGACAACGTCAATGAGTTATAAAAAGTGTCTCTTGAAATGTCAAATTTAGAAAAATTAAAAAAATCATATCATATTTAGAATAAAAAAAAGTGTAAAACGCGTCGTGAAACACTATTTTTCATAACGCACAATCTTTTGCGGAACTTGCTTTCCTTGTTACGAAAAATAGTGCTTTTTCCCACCTGGTTGCACAAGTTTTACTTTCGTAATAGGTTTTAATTTTAAAATAGTTAATATTAATGCTGTATAAATAATTTTTAAGCTTTTAAAATCAATGATTAGGTCTAAATAGTCGAAGTAGTGTTATTGGCGCCCAACTTAGGGCCAGTCGCATGATTTTTATGATAAAATACTAATTTAAAAAATTGTTTAAATTATTGCACCCACTATAGGCACTAACATACTTAGGTATTACCTAAAAAGGTAAGTGATTTAAAATGTTCAACTCTTCATATCTCTAAAAAGATTATTTATCTTTGTCATTAAAATATTTTTAAATTACTTTATTGTGCACGAAAATCCTTCCTACCTAACTAATGTGTTAAATTTTACACCAGAACTTTTTAACCAATCAAAATGGGTTCTATTTGACAGGTCGCCATGGCAACGCATGTTTTCCATCAGAATTTTTTTCTTTCTACGGTGCGGTTGGTAACTAACAGCGAGTTTAAGGGGATTTTTTCTGGACATTATTATATGTTTCTACCAATTGTAGTTAAACAAATCATACATAATATGAAATGATGAGCTATTTTAAATATTAAAAGAGCATTTTTGTGCCACTACAATCGACATTAAAATAAATTATAGTTTAAAAAACTAAAATAAAACGCTTTTATCGCAAACCAGACTAAAAAGTAGAAAATTATTTTTAATAATTCAATTATAGAAAAAAAAGCGTAGGGTCCAATTACTATATTTAATATCAAGCACCCCACGCTTTTTTTACTATAATTGAATTAAATTAAAATTATTTTCTATTTTTTAGTTCGGCTTGCTATAAAAGTGTATTTTTTTTTAGTTTATTGAAAACTATAATTTATTTTTTTTTTTTAGTCTTAAAACAACATCAAAAGTAATCTCAATTAAGATCCTTGATTATGGCGAATGCGCAAGAATTGTCATTTAGGAAAAAAATATATATATATATATATATATATATATATATATATATATATATATATATATATATATATATATATATATATATATATATATATATATATATATATATATATATATATATATATATATATATATATATATATATATATAATAATTTAAATATATATTAATATTATAATAATCTAAAAATAGGTTATATTTTTTTAAATTATAAGAAAGAAATGTTTATTTAAAAAATTTATAATAACAAAGCTTAAAAATAATAAAATTTAAAAATTTAAATTATTTTAAAAATATTTTTTAAAGTAAATTTTATTTAAAAATTAAAATAATATATTATTATGTAATTAAATATATAAATTATTATATTATTTATTTATTATCTAAATTTTCAATTATATTAAAATAAATATAGATTTAAAATTTAAATAAAAATATATAAAATATTAAAAATTTATAAAAATGTTTAATAAAAAATCGGCCTGGATATAAGCGAAAAAGATCACAAACTAATATCTTAACTTGATTGTGATTAAGTTTTTTAAAATGTTTAAAAAATTACTTTAAATGTTTAAGGTTTAAGTTTCTCATATTTAACGTTTTTTCCCCTTTCTTAAAATTTATGGGTGATAAGTATGAACAGAGCTTATATTTAAAAATCTGTTATATTACAGTAAATACAAAAAACCCAAAATATATCAACATGCAATGCAACAAAACATTTCAAAAAGCAGAGCATCTAATCGCACAATGTAGGGTTTACATCTTAAATTATCTTTATAATTTTGAAATATATAGATTTGAAGCTAACATAATAAATTTAATATAATCCGTTCCCATTTTTTATTTATTTATTTTTAATCAAAAAATAACCCGTTAAAATTAATGGTTCAGTTTAAATAACTATGTATTATTATTGGCTCCCATCGTAGGGCCAGCCACATATATTTGTATTATTACTTATTTTAATTTATATCATACTCAACTTGTTATTGTTCTAATCGTCTTACTAGCTACAAGCAATAAGTCACTTATTATCTAAAAAAGGTGTTGATTGAAAAACGATTAACTTTTCATATCCGTCAAATCTTATTTTAAGGAAGAATCGTTTTGTCCAATATGTTAAAAATGTATATGTATTTCTAACGAAACCTTATAGCCGAGGTTTTTGGATAGGAACTTGAGTATTTTTTTATTTTAGTGTTTTTAAAAGTATCTCTTCTCCTTTTTCTGAATTTAATGGATGGAATAAAATCCTGCCCACCCTTTTGAATTATGACCAGAGAAACGCAGGTTTAATCAGATTGCAAAATTTCTAAAATACCCCCCTAAATATACCATATTACGGCCCTGTTTCGGAGCGTTTTGAGTAAAAATGTGCTGTTTTTGGAATTTTTCCTTTACTTGGGTCCTAAAACCTACATACATACTAAATTTTAGGTTTTCACTTCATCAGGAAGTGCTTCATAATTTTGATAAGTCATTGAGTCAATTCAATCAATCAGTGAGTAGTAAAACGGGAAATTTTTAAAATCAAATATTTCAGAAATAACTTAACATAACTTTTTTTAATCTTAGGTAATTAGAATACAAGAATACTTATGTGAATTTACATAGCAAATTTCATGCCTTTATGTGGAATGATAACAAAGGTATGATAAGGGGAAAACACGATAAAAAGTTTCGTATAATATATACATTACGTAGATCAGGGGCCATGTTCATATCATCTTTCTATTGAGATTTGGTATAGTAATAGGGCATATTCTGTAAAAATGTATCTTATGTTACAAAAAACATTTTTAAAATTTTAGTAACTTAATATATATATGTACATCGATTTTTGATAAACTACCTTTAGGTGGATATCAAATGGATTGAAAATATGTTAGAGTCGGTAATTTATCGGTTAGAAACAGAAACTTCCTCTTGTCACTGCTTACTCTCTGATATTTATCTGCAAAATAAAGTCTAAAAACATGATAAATCAACATTTTTTTACTTTAGCCATATTCCTATGGAAAATCCGATTATTAAGGGGGTATAAATGCGACGCTTTGGCAAAATTTTTGTTTTTTTAAATCCAACCGGAGTTGCTTTGTCAGGTGGCTAATTTCTTGTTTGATTAGTAGTGAAATATCAATTATTAAATATTAAGATTTGGTCTAAATACCCGCTGGATTTTAAATTTAAAGAAGGTTAAGTGCATTACTCGGTTATTATAAGAAATTTACATCCCTTATTCTCTTCTCATGATTTTAAATAGCAAATAAATTAATTTTAAAGCACCTATAATCTGTATCTATTCCCACATCAATGTTAAGTTCTTTTTTAATTTTTTTCCAATGTCAAACCTGGTATTTAATTTTACTATTAACTTGTCTTCATCAACGTTTATCATTCTGTGCCTTATTTGCTTGCTTGAACGTAGTTGTGAGAGATAGTTGGAATTGCTTATGCAAAACCAAATTTTGAAAGCAATTTTATTTGCCAGACCTAAACAAACATTTATAAAAGAGAGAGAGGACACTTTGATCACTAGAGAAGATTTCCACTTTGGTCTTTTTTTGTTAAAACTAAAAAAACACTGTCGTACAGAGAAGAGAAAATTTTAATTATTTTTTTTTAAAGTAAGGTTTTTAAATATACATATATGGATTAATTTAAAGCACAAAGTTATTTAGTTAAAGTGCAGATGGCACCACTATGCAATTTTTTTAATGAATGAGATACTACACGTTATAAATAACTCCAACTGTTGCAAGAGTAATACAATATACAAAATCACATATATATATATATATATATATATATATATATATATATATATATATATATATATATATATATATATATATAATATAAACCAAACAAAAAATCGTCTTTTTAACTATATGCGCTTAAAGTATCTAGACCAAGGATTAGAAAGATAAGCACATTAAAAAGCTTTAAATGCTACTTTTGTGCTTTTTGATCTATTCACTTAACTCAATTAGCTGACACCGCTTTGATATCTAAAATAGATAGTTTGTTTATAAATCTGATAAAATAATATTATCGCTAGTGAACCACGTTTAATTATATTCATTAAATTTAGTATTTACATTAAATTAACATATCTAATTGATCCTCAATAATATTACGCAAAATTACGTTAAGCTACTCTATAATCTAAAATTATCTACTAAAAGCTCCGGTGCTAATATTACAAGCGGCATTAATTAGTAAATATAAAATCTCAAACATAAATTAAATTTTAAAACCAAAAAAAAATTTTTTTGTTTGGCATTCCTTCTCCGTCTGTAGGTTTATACATGTGAAAAAACACAAAAAAGTGCGATTGATCTATTATGTCATAATCACAACAAAAAGTAGTTAATTTTTATGTAAGAGAGTGTCACAAAAATTACTTGCATTTTTTCTAGTGGTGGAGATGCCGGACCAAAACTGTTTTAACGCCGTTAAAATAATAACAAAAAGATGGACTGTCTTTGGGCATAGAGGCTCCTTATTAAAAAAGATCCTCTATAAACGGTCTTTTATGAGTAAAGTGATGTAGCCAGTAGTTTTTGTTATATTAAAAAAAAATGAAAAGGGCCCTTTTTTAATAATTATTGTTTAACAAAATTAAAAAAAAATTGGTTGGATTTTTGATTTTGGTAATCTACAGGTTATTCTGAAAGTCTTGACGCAGTCACATATTTGTTAATATTATTTACAAAAAAATCTATAATATTTGGACTACTAACGTTGGTTGCGTCAAAATTTATTTGGAGTCCTCGTAATTTTAAAGCAACTAGTAGGCATACCTATCAGGATTATATATATATATATATATATATATATATATATATATATATATATATATATATACTAAGTGACATAGAAACCTGAACACCCAGTTTAAATGATTTTATTTTAATAAAATTTTGTATAAGTACTTACTTAATGAAGCATAATTAGTAAATGATTAAAATATTGCATTGCTTTAAAGCCCTTTTACCTTTAATAATGTGTGGATGCACCCCGATGTGTTACGCATTCTCCAACGCGTCTAGGCATGCTTCTGATCAGGTGGTCCTCCTGTGGTATCTCATTCCAGGCAATCACCAACTCCTCTCGAAGTGCTCCTAAAGTCTGAGGAGGACGTTGCAAATTGAGCAATCTCCTACCCATCATATCCCACACGTGTTCATTCGGGGATAAGTCGGGAGATCTTGGTGGCCATGGTAACAATGTGACATCATTATGTTGAAAGAAGTCCATCGCGACTCTTGCAACATGTAGTCGGGCATTATCTTGTTGGAAAGTCGGATTTGCCAGGGTGTCAAGATATGGTAAAAGATGGAGTTCTAGAACTTCTTGGATATAACGCTGCGCGGTCATGTTACCTCTGATGAAGATTAGAGGTGACCTGGAACCATAAGCTATAGCACCCCAAACCATAACTCCAACAGTGTGATGAACATGTCTTTCAACAAAAACTGTATTTCTCCTTTCACCACGTCGCCTTCTAACCCTGGCTCGACCATCGTGCATGCCTAAACAAAATCGAGACTCGTCACTAAAACAATACTGTTCCATTCCCTGATCCCAGAGTGACCGTTCTCTGCACCACTCAAGACGATTACGTCGGTGTTCTGGAGTTAAAGGGAGGACCCACTGTGGTCGGTATGAAAACAGGCCAAAACTTCTCATTCGTCGGTAAACAGTTCGCATGCCAATAGGTCTTCCATGTTCTGCAAATCATCCATTTGCAATGGACTTGATAGTGGAGAAACGGTCCCTTAAAGCTAATAATCTTAGGCGATGATCTTCACGGTCTGTTGTTCTACTGCGGCGTCCAGTGCCCCTTGCTCTTGGCATACGGCCTTCTTGAAGCCATGCCTACAACACCTAACCACAGTGCTACACTTCTTTGCACTCTAACTGCAATTTCCCCAAAAAAAAGTCCAGCTTCCCCAAGTCCCACTATACGGCCCCCCCTCAAACTCACTAAATTGACGAAATCTACAGGTTCCGTATTAGGGGATCGTAACCAATCGTAAAGAATGTCAAAAACCAAAATCCGCCAAATTTAGATTCATTTTTTTGATTGTTATGAATTTTAAAAAAACAGTATAAAAAACCCAAATCTCAGACTGATGAGGCTGCAAAATTTCCCAAATTTTTATTTTCAGTAAGATAAATAAATTCACCAAATTTTATTAAAAAAAACCATTTAAACTGGGTGTTCGGTTTCATGTCACTTAGAAAATATTTAAGATCCTGATATGTATGGAAAAATATATATATATATATATATATATATATATATATATATATATATATATATATATATATATAATATATATATATATATATATGCTGATATATATATAATGTATACATTCTTATCTAATAATTTATAAAATATCATTAATATATATCTAAATATAATTACGAAATCGTACAGGTATCCGTATCTAGCATCTAACAATGTAAAGAATATAACAAATATATATATGTATAATATATATATATATATATAAAAATATATATATATATATATATATATTATAATATATATATTATAATATATAAATATATATATATAATATATATATATATTATATATATATATATATAGATTATATATATATAAATATATATATATATATATATATATATATATATATATATATATATATATATATATATATATATATATATATATATATATATATATACATATATATATATATATATATATATATATATATTATATATATATAATATATATATATATATATATATATATATATATATATATATATATATATATATATATATATATATATATATATATATATATATATATATATATATATATATATATATATATATATATATATATATATATATATATATATATCGAAATTCTATATACCACATCATTAAACTAAGTTGAGCCGTTTTGGAGATATCGGGTTTTGAAAATAATTAAACAAAAAATGGCTAGGTAAAAAGAATGTGTATTATAAAATGGTTTCTTTGGAACCTTGTTCTATAAGATGCTTAAAGTGTTCACCGCTTACTTCCTGACAATAATAGATTAGCTACACAAAGTTTTTAGTGCATCTAAAAGGGTATGAAAAGAAATAGTGGAAATTTTATGCCTCATTTGTTCTTGCAGGCCTTGGATATTAAGTGGTCAATTTTCGTACACTAAATTTTTTTTATGACCCCACAAAAAAAGTCTAGTAGGTTCATATCGGGATATCTTGCTGGTCATTCAATTGTTCCTCTGCCCCTATCCTCGCGAACTGCACGCCCAAAATGGATGGAAAGGGGATGTGCTCCATCTTACTAAAACCATATTTGTTGTGCTAGTAAATTGGGATTATCGTGATTCGGAAATAACCGTCTAACTTCTGAAACAATAGACTTTTGCAAAAGTAGCAAGTACCGAGCAGAAGTCAACGTTCCGTCTAAGAAATAAGGTCCTATGACGGGTCCATCAATCATACCACACCAAACATTGACATTTTGTGGTCGTTGGGTGTAAACTTGTTCCAGCCAATGTAAATTTTGATTTGACCAATACCTACAGTTGTGTCGGTTCACACGGCCATTCAAACAAAACGTGGATTCGTCAGAAAACAAAATATTCTATTAAGAGTTAAGATTTTGGTTTAGTATATTCATGATAACTTCGCAGAACTTAATTCGGCCATCCAAATCGTCATCAGATATTCTTTCACAGAAAAATCTTATACGGATAATAATTTTTTAAATGGGATATTAAATCATGTCGTGACTTAAGGCTAAATGTTGTGTTGAAGTTTTGGGATTTTCTACAACATCCAATATCACATTTAAACATTTTTTTATTTATAAAGTAAATTTTAAGAAAGGACATCTTGTTCAGAGCGGTTTAGTTCTTATGACCCATTTTTCGTTTTTTATCTTAGACACGTCCAAGTGCCACGAAATGAAATTAAGGGAATCAACTAACCAACGAAGGGGATCAACAATATATCTTTTTAGGTCAAAGTGGAGTAGGGCTCACTCTTTTCCCTTAATACAAATTAATAAAACACAAGACAACTTTGACGGATCTGTACTATGGCCTCATAAAGGAGGAAATGAAGTATACTAAAATAATATATTTTTTTTGTCTGTATAGTCTGTCTCAAAGTATACCGTGTTAGCTCTTGCCTTCATTTATGGATTATACCTGCCGACAGCAATAAAACTGCGGATCGGTAGGTATTAAATGACAGAACATTAGGGACGGACTTTAATAATATAAAGATTTATAATTTATTGTTTATTTAGGTAAGTATAATCTTAAAATTATATTAAGAAATTAAATATGTGCAAAGTTTTAATAAATTTATAACTGCATTATCTATACATAATTACATTTTTAATCTAAATATCTAAATCTAATTCTGTTTCACTATCAGAGTCATCATTGAGATTAATTAAAATAGGATTTATGTTGTTTTGGATAGAAATGAAAGAGTCCTTAATTTTTATAATGTGCTGTAGTGAATTTTTCCAGCCCTCAAATTTATATCACTGGGACTTAAAGTAGGTGTAACATTTCCTGCTCTGATCTTTGATTTTACTTGGTTCCATAAATGCTCTATGGGGTTAAACATACAGTGATACGGAGGAAGCCGTATAACAGTATGCCCAGCCTGTTCAGCCAAATTATCACATACATATTGTTTTTTAAATGCAAATGAATTTAGGACTTCCAAAAGTTGCGTTTTTTTTGTAACTGAATTCAAAATTAATATCATTTTATAACAAATATTCCTGGATTTGGGTTTTTGAACTTGATGAAGCTGGTGCTTTGTGTAGCAGACGGCTGTGGTAGCTTGCGTTATCCATGACAAAAACACTGTTGTTTGAAATATTTTTTTAAAGATAATTTTGAAATCAGATTTCAAAAAGTTCTGCACTTGTATCCCCATGATAATCCAAGCTAGAATCCTTAATATTCTTTGCAGACAACAGCAAGCAGTTTGGGACAAATCCGTCTTCTGAACCAGCGTGTATTATGGTAATGCGTTTTCCTTTATTTTAAGGTGCTTTCGTCTGACAGTTTTGACTGGAATTAACCCATCCTTTGGATACTGTGTCGTGTGTATCGAACCATGTTTCATCAAGGTAAATTATGGATCTGTTTTCTAAGCTATATCTTTTAATTTCTTAAAGGTAATTAAATGTCCAAGTGCGTAATCTGTGCGATTCCATTACTACTTGTCTTTTGTCTATTTTGCGGTATTTAAATCCCATTCTACAAACAACTCTATGGAGGGTGGCACGGCTAATATTTATATTGGTTTCGTCTCCGTCTAGCTTTTTTTTCAGTTTATCCAAGGTAGGAATAACTCCTTTCAAAAGACAATATATTTTCCTTCTTATTAGGTCCTGATCACTTTGTCTATACGGTGAGATTAAAAACACTACGTTCTTTTCTAATAATAGTATCCCTATATATTTGGAGTTTTTGTAGATAGACAGTTTCTTTTTCTTTAATTAGACCTTACTGATTAAAGTTTCATAACATTTTCACAACCTGTTTTACATCTAATGACAAATGATTTCGACGCGACATAGTAATATTCTCAAAACAACTTTTCAGCACATAAAAACTGTTATTTAACAATGGCATTAAAATATTAGCCAAAATATTTATATGCCTAATGGTTAATACTCAAGAAATACCTGGACCAGCCCTTTTGAACAAATGGGTATACCCAATAACAATAGGTAATAAAATCGTTGAAGGTTTATTGGGGTATGGTCCGTCAAAAGCCATAACGATATACTTTGAGACAGACTATACCCTATATTTTATGCAGTTGGTTTGGTTTTTAATAAAATTATCAATAATTTACCAGTTTTTAATAAAAATCTTAAAATTATGGATATCCTATCATTCAACGTTTAATTAATGTTCGATATATCACAAAGAAAGAAATTAAATTAATGAATCAAATATCGAAGGTTAAATTGATACAGATTATGTCATTATATTATTGCTATTATTATTTAAGGATTTTAATAATAACAATAATAATAGTCTGTGGTTTCCTATAGGAAAAATGCAATAATAAATTTATTTTTACGGGATTAGAGTTTATTCAAAGGTTGTTTTCAGAGGTTTTGCAACGATCGGTATTATTTACATGGAATGGTTTTGATTTTAGACCAGCCTTTCCCAAAGTGGGCGCTGGAGGTCTAGAGGGGGGTGATAAGGAGCCCAGAAAAAATTGGGGGTGCTGATGTGTTTAAGGAAGATGGGTGATTTGAAATACTTTTCAGCTACTTCATTATAAAATTCACTGAAATTTAAAAAATCGTTCTACTACACAACATCCATTTATTAGTTCTTATTTATATTCTATTTTATTGTATAAATATAAACTAAAAATATATTAAATATTTATTATTTTTAATGCGTTCACAACGCTATTTATACCTAAGATATTTAGTAATAGGTATAAACACAAAAAAAATATTCGTGTCTTCAAGTTGCGGTGAATCCCCACCTCCGAAGACAAGTATTAAAACTAGGTAAATCTATTGTTTCGGCCAAGCTGAGCACTTGCCAAACGCGGGATTTTTTTATGTACCCAATCCAGTAAAAATAAAGAAAAAATAAAATAGGAATTAGTTTGGCGCGAACAAATATTGTACGATTTATTCTTGCAATCCTGTAAAGTCCGTCAAACGCGTGGGTCCGGGGATGCAGATGAGGGAGAGACAAATTCAAACACATAGCCGCGGCTCTCGACTGTCCAGCGACTGACGTTGAGGTGACGTTTCGCCGCACGGACGCATCGCAATCGTCGCCCTCCCGCCCTCGGCCCGCATAGCACCGCTCACCCTCCCGGCACTTCCCGCGCCCCTCGCCCTACCCCGGTACCCCTTTTTAATATTGGAAAGTTGTATTATTATTGCCAATGTTGATTATTGTTAATTTTAAATAAAAGATACTTTAATATTGTAAAGTTGCATTATTATTGCCTTCTGGCAAAAAAGTCTCGTTAAATATAGGTTTAATTAAACCCAGGAGAACTAATATGTTATTGAGTTTTTAAGGTGAAAAAAATGGGGGCGCTACAAAATAACTATTTCAAGGTGGGCGTTGGACGAAATAAGTTTGGGAACCTCCGTTTTAGACCGTTAGCTCATCAAGAAAAGGGACCAATGTATCTAGTATGTCCCATTCGATGTCCCATTAAATAGTGAATATTGACTAGGGGTTGATCATTTATTAATAGGTATTACAGGATAACTGCGGTTTATTAGCTAAAAAATAGACCCGAAAAAAAAAGCCAACTTGGAACAGTTATACTCAGTATGCCAATTAACCAAACGAAATTTAATGAAAAAATATAACGAAAACTTTTCGGCATACGTGTATGTCTGTCTGTTTATCGTCCTAAGGGCCAAGTTCGACCTCTACTTTTGTTAAAAAAATAGTAGTTTTGGAAGAATCGTACTTAGCATGCTAAATGCTAAATTAAACTTTTTGAATACATATCGATGAGATAAGATAACATACTGGGTATAATTGTTCCAAGATGGCCTATTTTAGCACTTATAGGTCTACATTCTAGTAAAAAAAACGCAGTCATCCTGTAAAACTAATCAATAAATGATCAGCGCATATAGTCCAGTAAATGAAGGGACAAAGCTGTAAATAAATCTGTAGAGTTTTCCTTTGTGGTGCAATTCTTAGGTCTTCAAGAAAAGCTTTGGGCGAAAAAAGTGTTTTCAGCATTAACAGGTGGAAAAGGGCTGAAAATGGCCCTCAAGCCCGAAAAAAGGGTTTTCCGCTAATATCTGCCAAAATATGCCAATTGGAGAATTTTTGTTAAACCAAAAAATGAAGACCGCCTTGTAATCTACAAAAATGGTCCCTATAATTTTTTTCACAAATCGATAGTTTTCGAGATAACGGGACCCAAAAGTCCCGTCATTTCAGCTGCGGCTCTACCCGGGGAATGTCGCTATCTTTTTCGAATTGTTTCATTACTCGGGCAATAATGTACATTTTTTAATCATTCAAAGTTCAAAAAATTGCATACTGCAAATTCACGACAAAATAAAATTAAATAACAACTTTTCTTATCCTGTATGGGCATAGTTAGAATCATTTACAAAAAAGCTCTCCCCTTTTCCCTCTCATGCCCACCGACGAACCGTAGGGGACCAGTCACTCTTCTACAGATATTTTCACAGCTTCTGTTTTAAAGAATTTGCAATATAACTCCTTTCCTAGCAACAAGTGATATTCTCATGCATTCCTTTACATTTTAACAGGGAAAAGCCTTAAACTTTCCACTTTGTTCACTTCTAAATCCCTAGACTATCTTAGTATCTTAGCTAAAAGCTGACTGCAAGGATGGAATACTTAATAATGAAAGTGCTTGATAGGCAAGTTAGTGGCATATTCTTCAACCTATTAAAAGCATTATTTGATAGGTTCGAAATAGGAAAACCCGTACCTATCATTGCATATAAGTTTGGGTCCATTCTGATTTTTCTAGAATATTAAAAAAAGCGGTCAAAGTTTTTTTTCACAATATTTTGAGAGTATCTTATTTATTTATTGATATTTTTTGAAAAAAATGGTTTGTTATTAAAATATCTTTTTTATAATGAGACCTTAGCAAGTGTTCAATGATTAGAAAATTTCCTTCACCATCTTTCTTGCGTTTTGATAAAAAATTGTTTTGCCCATCTGCATTTTTAGTCGTTTCCGGCTATCTATCCATTGTGGAATGTTATGGATTTTTCGACAGCCGTTTTCACGAAAAATATTGGTGTTGCGAAAAAAATGGTAAGGACCATTTCTATAGATTTTGAGGTGATCTTCATTTTTTGTCCAAACCAAAATTCTCTAATTCGCATATTTTGGCAGATATTCGCGGGAAACTCATTTTTAAGACTTTTGGGGGTCATTTTCAGCAGATTCCCACGTCGGAATCGAGGTAAACTTTTTCTCGCTCGAAAGTATTCGCGAAGACTTAAGAATTGTGCCACAAATAAAAACTGTACATATTTATTTACAGCTTTGGGTACTTTCAGGTCTTCAGTTACTGGACTAATAGCCATTATTTACTATTTAAAAATAGTAGTAGATAATTGGTCTTGGTTGATGGAAACTATCGACTATAAGGGGGATCGAGAAGAACCTCCCAATGCATTTTTTTGATGAAATTTTTGTAGTCAGTTGCAGTCCTGCAGGCAGAGTGATACTCTTGAGATTAAAGAGTTTCTCCTTTTGAATCAAATGCAAGTTTACCTTCGTTTTAAAAATTCAGAATATTAAAATATATTATTATGTCATTCCCTTTAAAAATTGGTCAAAACCTTTGCTAGATTTTTTGATAAAAATATTATCAGGGTCAATTCTGGGATCTTAGGATTTGGTTTTTAATCCCGGGATTTTAAAAAGGGATCTCAATCCCGAAAACTTAAAACCCTAGTTGAGACGGAATGCGACTAAGGCCATTGGTTTGGTTTTGAGTATAAAATTAGGGATTATATTTGAACGCCCTTATATATTTTTTTTATTTGCCTTTACCGTTGTTAACTATTCGTCACCATTATCATTATCATTTTTATTTTATACTTGGTCTTTTAGATACTTGGTCTTACTCCGGAAAATGAACTTTTACAGTATTGAGTCCGGTAAAACAAAAAAATTGCTGAAGTAATTCAGTAAAACTATAACACATAACTGTAACAAAAATAATTTCTCATACCGTTCGGCCGATTTTTTTGGTACTAGCTGAACTGTAGCCTCATTAGATTTTTGCAAATTTTCATCCGGAAATCAGATTTTTACCATCTTTTTCAATTTCGTCAATTTTACCAAAAATGGTTGTAAAATAACACTAATTTTCAACTGACAACTTTTCACCTTGACATAAATAAAAGCAGGACAGGTTGCATTTCCTGGATATATCACCAACTTTCGTAAAATTTTAAATTTATTCAGTACAAATGTTTCAAATAAAAAAATATTAAAATCCGTTTTCAAAGCAAACAATTAATTATTTTGTATATATACGAAGCAGGTTAAAAATACGTTATTATTTCACAACATAAATTTCGACAGTACAGTGTAAAATAAAATATTGTACAGGGTGGCCCGTTTATCTTGGGACACTACCTTATCTCATAAAATATACAAGATACAGAAAAAAGTTACATACAAAAGTTTCTTATTTTAATTTATATTTTAACAATATTTTACTTTTGTATATACAGGGTATTTCATTTTCGTGGACACGCATCAACTTTCCTAATTTAAATGGGACACCTTATATATTATTGCATCTTTTGATTTTACGTAAAATTCTAGACACATTTATACATAAATACTGTCCTAAACCTAAGTCTTACCATTTTTGACTTATTTTAAATTTTATATAAAAAATTACGCTTGCAGATCCTAAAATAATTTTCAATTTCTCGTATAAGGAAGCCTTTATTATTTAAGTCCAATAAGATTTCCTATTGAAAAGAGCCTATTTCAAGAGATTTTTATAATATTTTGATGACTGTTAATACAGGGCATTCAGAAAATAAGATTAAAAATAAAATTTAAAAAACTGCCAAAAATCTTTTTTTTAAATAGAAACCCCAAATTTTATACTTTTGTCTTATTTAGCATTAAAAATAAAGGTGAGTTTGTGTAAAGTTGCTTATTCCAAAATGTTGTTGTTTTCGAAATATTGGCAATATAATATTTTTCTATTGCAAAAATGTTATAGTTTGCTATATGGCTCTTAAGTTTTATTAATAGTTGGCCATGACAGCGTTTAAAAAACAATCAAGTACGACAGAATGTCACTATTTGTTAAAAAATCTGCTTGTTTAAACTATGGGCCGCTTATCTTCCTTACCTTATCTCAGAAAATATATAGGAGATAAAGCAAAAAGTTAAATGCAAAAATGAATTAACTTTTTCCAGTCTTTAATTTATTTTATTTCATTCTTTTATATTCCCCACATTCTGTAATCCCTGATTGTTTTTTAAACGATGTCATGGTCAACTATTAATAAAACATAAGAGCCATATAGCAAACTATAGCATTTTTGCAATAGAAAAATATTATATTGCCAATATTTCGACAACTAAAAATCTTAAAATATGCAACTTTTCACAAACTCACCCTTATTTTTAATGCTAAATAACATAAAAGTATAAAATTTGGAGGTTTCCGTTTAAAAAAATTGATTTTGGGCAGTTTTCTCAATTTCATTTTTAATATTATTTTTTGAATGCCCCGTATAAACAGTCATCAAAATATTATAAAAATCTTTTAAAGTAGGTTCTTTTTAATAAGAAACCCAATTTAAATTAAATAATAAAGGCTTCCTTATACGAAAAATTGATAATTATTTTAGGATCCGTAAACGTCTTTTTTTATATAAAATTTAAAATATGTCAAAAACAGTAAGACTTAAGTATAGGATATTATATATGAAATGTGTCTAGAATTTTACGTAAAACCAAAAGATGCAATAATATATAGGGTGTCCCATTTAAATTAAGAAAGTTGATGCGTGTCCACGAAAAATGAAGTACCCTGTATATACAAAAGTAAAATATTGTTAAAATATAAATTAAACTTAGAAACTTTTATATTGAACTTTTTTCTGTATCTTATATATTTTATGAGATAAGGTAGTGTCCCAAGACAAACGGGCCACCCTGTACATTATTCGTCCGAAAAACCTCTAAGCTATTTGTTTCGAAATTCCAGACTCGGCTCCTTCGTCGCCCCGTCTGTAAACATCTCACTCATGCTGTAATAGTTCATTTTCCGGAATTATAACGTAAAATAGTATATTACATACCCAGAGTGGTAAGAAGCCCATTACACACGATTTCGAAAATTACGGTACGAGCGCGAGCGAGTACCGTAATTCGAAAGAGTGTGTAATGGGCTTACCACTCGAGTTGTGTACTATACTTTTTCTACGACTTTTTGTTTAGTTTTTTTATAAATAAAAGCAGAAGATTCTGTAAACTTTAAGTAACTTTATTTTAAAAGAAAAAACAAAAAAATTGTATTGAAAAATGTAATGATTTACAATAAGGAAATAAAAAATATAAAACTATTTGTTATTAAAATTAATGGTAAAATTTTGACAATTTTTTATTATAATGGGAGCAACTGATTTTTCCATTACGTTGGTGTTCATTGTCATAGGATGTGTTGGAATATATTGTGTTGTTTCTTCCTGGTCTGGTTGGTAAATTGTTTTCAACAGACTGTAAGATTCTGTTAGAAGTTATTGTTTTGTTTAAAATAGATTCGTCCACATAGCTTTCCGCCACAGTAGAAGATTTCCATCCACCATGTCTCTTTAACGCCATTAAGTCACCCCCGGCGTCGATTAAAATTGTAGCAGAAGTTCTTCGGAAACAGTGTCCTGTGTATAAGGCAGCATTGGGTAGTTTCAAATACTCTGCAATATTTTTTGGCACTGCTCCTAACTTATTAATGCCAACTACTTGTCGTGTTATTTTGCCTTTTTGGAAGTTTAAGAAAAATTGTTGAATATGTGGTCTTCAATTAATTTTCGAATTTCTATATATTTTTTACATATATCATAAAATTTTCCGGAAATTATAAAGGAACGTGGTATTTTCGTTTTTGTATCAGGAATCCTTATAAGTGTGTTTCCAGTGTCTTCAATATCGGTTGTTTTTATATTCTCTAACTCTTGCTTTCTACAAGCTCCAGAAATTCCAATAATTAAAACTACTTTTATAAACAAAAAATCCTGATCCGGTGCTTCATTTAAAAATTTGTTTATATCGGCTGCGGTGAGTGTCTTGGATTTTTTACTCTTGTAGCCATCTGATTTTCTCTTCAAATAGGCTCGTAATTTATGATAATTTTCAATGTTGATGTTGTGTTTTACATTTAAATTAGTGCGTAGCATAGAATAAATAGCCCAAAGTAAAGAAGGTTTAAAGGTTTTTGTTAAATTATCGAAATATGCTAATAAAACATTTTCTGAGTAGGTACTCACATAGTTATCGGTACTCCAGTCCATAAATTTTTGATATACTTTTTCATACCTCTCCCTGGATTTTTCTGGCAATAAATTGTTAGTTGCAGAAGCAGCTTGCAATGCAATTTCTGGTGGCGTTGCCACAATCTCAGTATCGGAGTCACTCATATTTTACTAATATAACCAAAAATAATTTCCAGATTAAAAATTTTAACGTCAAAAATCGTCTCTGGTAATACAAACATTTGCGTTGTCAAGGTGATGCTATTTGTTTCATAGCCAGCTTTACGTAAAATCTAATGAAAGTTTTCAAGATTTTGGGGGCTCGCGGCTAATGCGATTGTGGAACTGTTACGTAATATATATATTACGTAACTGCCCTTACGCACAGTTTGGCTTCTTACAGTATAGTGTTTGTAATTAGAGATTTACTGATAAAGTAGACGGTGTGTAATTAGGTTCTTACTAATATAGGAGCAGAAAAATCTATTACAATATTGGGCTAATGAAAAACGTGAAAGTACGACGTATTTCAAAACAGATCGTTTTTAAATTTGACTTTACGTAAAACTCTTACTAAAAATCTATAAATACGATTTCTACATGCACTACATGCAGTACGTAGATGCATCGAAGTGAATATACAATTTTGTTGCGATTAAGGTACAAATCACAACAATTACAGCACTGTTAGTACCTTCCTTGGTAGAGTAATGAAGCGCGCTTCCTGTGCGATCTGCGAGCACAAACAATGTAATAGCCAGTTTTTATTTAAAAATAAAAGTATACATTTAGGTTACGGGTATTTGAAAATAAAAATAGCCTCGAGTGTCATTAGCTAATGATAATCGCTTGAAAGCATGTTGGGTCGAAAGCAATGAAACCACAACTTTTTTAAGTTGGCTGGTTTTCATTTTAAATTCATTCATTTGGATCGCGACTTTGAGTTGTTATAGTATTGTAGTAGTGTAAAAACGTAAAGTAAAAAAATAAATAACATAATGAAGCTATTTTTTTTAAGTGAAAAATTTTTCGCGATAATCACTAACAGGTTCCAGAAGTTACATTAATAATGTCATTATTTTATTTCACAGTAAGCAATTTAGTAACACTGTTTTTACAATAGGCAAGTGACATATTTTTTAAATGGTACTAAAGCGTTTTCAATACCACCCAAAAATATTCTGTATACTTTGTTTGGAAAACATAGAGAGTGTCCGGAAATAACGTTCGAATAATTCTAGGGGTGATTCTTAATGTTAAATTATGAATAAAAGTTCATATCAACATAGGTTCGCGAATGCGTCGTAAGGTCGCTATGGCGATTCAAAGATGGCACGGGGATATAGGTTTTATTTTATATTTCTGGAACCGTTTCAGATAGTCCTTTGAGTTTTAGCATATGAATTGCTTTTAATAGTAGGTACTTTTCAGTGTTTTACTAAATTATTAATTTAATCAGCGGCGTGCCGACAGGGGAGGCTTCAATTTAATTTATTCACATTTTTATTAAACGTCATATTTTTGCAGTTTTCTTTAGAAATTCTGATTCCGCGGTATAAATAACATAAAAAAGTATTCTTGTTAAAAACTTGTCAGGCTAGCCGTTTTTGAGAAAACACTCTTCAAAGAAAATAGTGCATGCTTGGTCGCCCAAGCAAAAGAGTATTCTGGCATTTTTTAAAAGGCGGAAACATTTTTTTTTAATTACACTATTATTAACACAATTATATTCAAATAAACTTTATTTTTAAACCTTATGTTAAATTCGTTTACCGCACAAATTTGGCGTTTAATAAAAACATGAACAAATTAAATCGAGGCCCCCCTTCTCCGTATGCCCCTGATTAAAATAATAATTTAGTAAAAACACTGAAAAGCGCCTACTATTAAAAGCAATTCATATACCAAAACCCAGACTAATCCACCATCTTAAACGGTTCCAGAGATATAAAATAGAACCCCTATATCCCGGTGACATCTTTGAATTGCCATAGCAACCTTATGATGCATTTGCGGACTCAGTTAATATGAACTTTTCTTCATAATTCAACATGTAGAATTATCCCTACAATTATTTGAACGGTATTTCGACACCCTGTATATCTCGTTTCGCTTTGAAATTAATCAAAACTTAAAAATTTAAATTCTTCCGAAAATGCGCTTCAGCGTATAATATGTCAACAGTCCCATAAATCCGATGATAAGATTTCTACTCAATAATAACATAGCCCCATAAAAAAAAGTGGAAGTCCGAAAGACTTGACTATGGTATCTTTATGTTTTAGGGGTCGCCGAATCTGGGGTCAGATTAACCCCATCAGGTCAGTCAAAATTAATTGCAACTAAATTTAAAGAGTACATACTTATGTTTTTGAGGTTGCTGAATATAAATCCGTATTCATTTTGACCCCATCGGGTCATGATCATAAGATATTTAAAGGTCAAATCTACCAAATTATAATTTTACAAATTTGACCCCGTACCCAGCGACCTTAAAAACATAAGTAGACACTCTTCAAATTTGATTACGAATAATTTTGCAGATTTGACCTTAAAGTGCCCTTAACCTTGATCAGATGGGGTCAAATTAAGCCCGGGTTTGGATTCAGCCACTTCAGAAACATAAAGATACCTTGGTTAAGTCTTTTGGACCTTCAATTTTTTTTATTGGGAGGCGTAATTTTGGAGATTTGACCTTGAAATGCGCTTGACCCTGACCTGATAAGGTCAAATTGACCCTGGATTCGGGTTCAGCGACTCTATAAACATAAAGATATAATGCTCAAGTCTTTCGGACCTCTTCAGAAACTTTTACAGGGTTAATATTTCCCTTTTATTTTTAGCTAATAAAAAAAGATTAAACATTTATCGACTTTTCAATTTTTTTTTAATAACCCTACAAAAATAGATTTAGTGTATTTAAATCGGGGCGTTTGGGCGGCCATCTTATCTTGATTGTTGCCACTGTTCTCATTTTTCTTTTAACACTTTTCGATTCTCTTAATCGACGAACAGTATACTATATGAGTTTTTGAAGGTATTCGTTGTCTGGGAAAACGTTGATGATATTTGTACTGAACTTGCAAGACATTTTCATTGTTTGCGTAGAAAAGACGTATTATGTCAATGTTTTTGATCTTCGGTATATCCCATATTTAAAGCGTTTTAATTTAAATAAAGCGACGCCAAAATATCAATACGTATCAAGGTACTGTCAGAACCAAAGATAATACTACTACGGATAAGATAAACCATTCAATGCTATATTTTTGATACCCCTAATGGACTTTGGCTAACGCGAGCCGATGTCCATCGAGAGATTTTCGCGCTATGCATTTCAATCCTTGAACGAAAGCTAAGCAGTGTTGCCGGCAGGCCTTTACTATTGGCGTGATGAAACGCGACTAGAACATACACAACCCGTTTAGCCGCCGCTTTCGCTATGTATTCCGAATAAGGTACGCGAAGAATTGGCAACGTCGCACATGGTTTCGTACCTCGTTTCGCTGGGGCAGGGGTTACCGACTTAATTTTATTCGCATTTACGGAATCATTGATATCTCCGAATTGATTCAGAGCGCCCCATTTAAATGAACCATCTATCCGTAGTAGTATTATCTTTGTCAGAACGTATAAACAAATAAAATCGTTTTTTCAAGCAATGCTGGTTTATACTATCAATTGAATTTTTAATTAAAAACTTGAAAATTTTTAAAACGGCTAAACGAAATGTCAGGAAACTTATATTTTTAAAAAGAGCATAAATAGACCTTTCATTATAAACAAAAATATACAGGGTGTTCCATTTAAAAATGTTAACTTATTCATTTTTCTTAACTTCTAGATGTTTATTTGTTTCTTTTATTATGCTAACTCAAGAAGTTTTTTCTATTCTTTTAAGTTATCGTTATTAGTGGGTGTTAAAATATAAATAAAAATCCTGTACATTTTTTAATTCCGTAGTAAATACGTTTAAACTAGCATTATTTTTATGTCAAAAGTTTACCAACTATGACTGGTATAGTTCTTAATACGCTAATAAACTAAGACACAAAACGTAATATACACTAATTTTTTTAAATTTGTGTTACAATATTTATTTTTACCTTTATTAAAACTTAGCACCCTAGAGCTATAGTTATTTTAAATTCTTTTAGATCACAAATTGTACGTTTACATACTGTTATGTCAGAAAGTAGAAATATTATTGTGGTGTTCCTTAGAGTTCTGTTCTTGGATCTTTATTTTATTATTTATAAATTATTTAGCTTTACTTCATATAAAAGGAAAATTTACAATGTTTGTAGGATGAACAACAAGAAAGACCAAGACGGGCTACTTGGTCTTGTTTTTGCAAGATGAGTCTTGGCTTGGTCTTGGCTAACAGTCGTCGTTGAAGATTTGCTGGTCTTGCTTTTTTTGGTAGTAATACTTTCAACTAAGCAATCTTAAATAAAATATATATTTTTTAATATTAAAAATTGTATACTTAATAATATATTTTTGAATGATAAAATTATGACATCCTCTCCATATACTAAATTGTTAGGAGTTTATATCGATGTTAAACTAAATTTCAAAGAACTATAGAAAATTATGTATTGCATCTAATTGGTATGCTTTTAGAGTACTCTCTCATAAGTTAGAAGAATTTTCCATTTTAAAAAATTAAATATTTTGCTTTAATTAAATCGATTATAAGATATGAATTTGTTTTTGGGGAAATTTTTTCCAGTATCCAATATATTCAATGTTTTTATTCAAAAGGGTTTAAAAAAACCCCTCATGAAACCATTATTTATTTCAAATTTTTAAAACTTGCTTCTATATATTAGAAACAGTATCTTTAATATACAAGAAATATTGGTTTAATAATACCAAGAATTCTTCCCATAATACTAGACAAAATTCTCAACTTTATCTTCCAAATCCATGCTCTACTTTAACAAATAAAAAAATTAATTAACGACACAAAAAATGTTTAATCATTTACCTGCTAGCATTAAAAATATAAGTAGTTTTAATGGATTTAAATTGTTAGGAAGGGCTTATTAGAGTTTAGTCATAGTCAATGTTTTCAGAATAAGCGAAGCGAGTTCTGCAACTCACATGAGTCAAAAATTGGAAGATTATTTTAATAGCACGTATATAAAATTATGAAGTTGGTATTTATTAATAATTCAACAACCTTGTTATGGGTTGGTTACGGCATCTTATTCAAATTTGATAGTCTTCTTGTTTTTGCTCGTTTTATTTTTTTTTTAAATTAACTTAAAAAGGAAGAAAAAGGGGAAAGTATTGGTTGCATCGATCCATTTAAAAATAGATGAAGGGCAGAGAGTGTGGATTTTTTACCAAAAAAAAATTTTGAATTTTAGGAAAAGGGTTTTGGAAAATTCCCTTATTCCGGGTTTTTTAAGGAAAAGCAAGTTTGGAAACATACGTTTTGGGGATTATTTTTTTGCTATGCTAATAAACAAGAGGGATAAGAATTTTTTTTTGATTCTTTTTAAGGCAAAAGGGGGGGGCAAATTCACCAGTTTCTGAACTGTGCACCTGATGATGAATACCTTTTGATGAAAGTAGTTACCATTTTGGGAATTTTTGGTGCCTCGCAGGGAGGAGCTTTGTCATTTGACTCTTGACGACTTGGAAGATATGGGCACTTTATTGATGATATAAATACGAGATACTAAAACCAAGGTACCACGAAATTTCACCATCGTTAAAAAATTTATTTGGATTATTATCGAAAGTATACGGCTCGTCGTGAGAAAATGGAAACGGAGCTTTTTCAAAATCGCGAAGGGTAAATTGCCAGAAATCCGTGGGAAATTTAAATCTTTTTGAAAAAACCCTTGCTACAGAAATTTCTGCAGCTTCCAAATCCGATCCTCTATACGGGGCATTGTTTTTGCCGTTCTTTAGCGAATTTATTTGGCGATGCTGGAGCAAATTTGACGACAATAGGAGACATGGGGGGTGGAAATCCTCTACCGTTGCTTAGGGATACACCGAAAATTCCTTAGAAAATAAGAACTCTATTGCCAGAAAATTACTTACAGTGAAAAAAACAGAGTAGCAGATCGTGCCTCAACGCAACGTCCATTAAGAATGCGGTTTTTTTCTGTTCAATCCACATCAACTACGGAGAATGCTAGAACTGTGGAAGGAATTTGTTTTTCAAGTTGTTTGAATTGTAGACTTAATATAAATGTTAGTAAATAAATAAACGTTGACGTTACCTTTCAAAATTTAATATTTTACTTTTAACACTAATGCTTTAAAATGTTACTTTAAGGACTAGTGCTTTGAAGTAACATTTTTAAGGCATCTAGATAGTGTTAAAATTGAATTTTAACACGTTTGTACAAAAAAATTGTTTTTATTCTTTGTTATTATCATTTTTATTTAATTTATTTTAATTTTATTCTGCTATGTCGGAAAGATATATAATCATATTGAGGAAATTTATTATTATACACATATGTATGTTGTGATGCAGTTTTCACTAATTTTGTTTTGTCAAGTCAAACTTTTCTATCTCACAATATTTTCGATATTTGCATAAAATATTCCAACCCAATAATACCTTTCCATCCAGCCAATTTGGCTTTTTATATTCCTTTAAAATCAAAAATATCTTCTAGTCGAATACTCATTTTTCAAGGCAGCATTCTTATTTCATAGCTAAAAGATCAAAACTACAAATATCCTTTATGGAAAGCTTAAAAAGGTAAATAGTTTTCTCTTTGTAGACGATTTTCCTCTATAATAATCGTAAAAGTATTTTCTTTTTCGTTTACTGTTATTTGCAAGTTGTATTTGTAAATGTTAATGCGTATTATCGGCAGTTTTTTGCTTGACGATAAAATTTATGGGCTATAACTTGTTTCAATTTAATGGATTTTCGTGTAAAGAGTTTTTACAACCCTTTTTTAATTTTTGTGGTATTTTGTGTCTTTTTTATTACGAGCTTTTATTTAACATTACTTTTTGAACTTTGGTAGCTCTAAATTTATATTGCTTGTGGTGGATTTAGTGCTTGACCGACGGTCAGCGCTGACATTGGTGAAGTAGCTATATCAATGAAAAATTATGATCACCTACAGTGCAGAGCCTATAGACTGCGCCCTGCACTGCACTTGATCATAAATTTATATTGATATAGATATTGAGTTAGTGAGGTTTGAGTTATTATGAAAATATAGTAAATTGCACCTCACGCTTTACTATAATTATTTTCATCGAAGTGTGTAAGCTTTCACGGCCGATTTTAACTACATTAAATGGGTTTTCCGGGCCTATTTGCCGTGGTCGTTGTTTTTTCCTGACGTTTGTCTCATGCGGAGACATTATCAAAGGTTCCGAGGTCAAAAACTCTCCCCCGACCCCACGGTTGACTGTTGGGGCGTCTGTATTGGTGGAGAGATATGAAGACGAGAAGTTAGGGCACAGAGTCTATAGAAAACTAACTCACACGGACAGGTACCTCAACAAAGAATCCAATCACCACCCAAGACAAAAAACAGGCGTAATCAAAACTCTGACAGACCGAGCGAAAAGAATATGTGAGCCTCAGCATTCGTATGCAGAGTTACAACATTTGGAGAAGGCTTTGATAAATAACGGCTACACAAGGAATGCAGTAAGACATGCACAAAAATCAATAAACAAGAAATAGAGAGGAACATTCTCCAGAAAAAACAACGTTCCTGCCCTACATTAAAAATGTGACAGACCGAATAGAAAGGATATTGGAGGAGAAGTACAAAATATGAACTGTTTTTAAACCTACAACAACAATACAGCAGAGTTTAAGATCAGCTAAGGATAAAACAAACCCCTCTCGACACCAGGAGTCTACAGAATTCCATGCAGCTGTGGGTCGGTTTACATAGGTTTAACAAAGCGCAGTATCAACACCAGGCTTAAAGAACACCAAAGGAGTTGTCGATATGGAGAAACAGATAAATCCGCTGTGGCTAAACACGCATTTTTACAGGGCAAACATAGAATTTTCTTTGACAACACACAAGTCCTAAATAGAACAGCCAATTATTACCCAAGAATTTACAGGGAGGCAATAGAAATACAAAAACATAAGAACAAATTTAATAGAAAAGAAGAGGGCCTTAATCTTGGCAAAACTTGGATACCAACATTAAAAGACACAAAAAACGCTAAAGATGAAGGCAGAAAATTTAAGCCCTTTCCCATTGGCTAAAACGGAACCGAAAGCCCCGCCCACCAAAACCCCAGCAAAAGCAGACGCCTCGGCAGTCGCCGCAACAGTCAACCGTGAGCCCGTCAGGAATAATGTCTGCCGCACCAGTAGACCATCAGGTAGAAATACCAACAGACCACGGCAAATAAGCCCGGAAAACCCATTTAATGTAGTTATAATTATTTTGTTAATAACTTGTTACACAAGTTGTTTTTGTAGTTTTTTTAACTATAATTCATTACATCAACAAATTAGCAATGTTTTTTTTTATCTTGGGATAATCCACGAAGTACTAACGTACTGTGGGTGTCTTAATTTTGGAAATTTTAAGAAGGGAAAATATCTGCGGGTAGCAATTTCTATACTCTGGGGATGAAGAAACAAACAAAGTGAGAAATACGGTTCAAGTTGCACTGTAAAATGATGCATAACAATGGCACTACGTGTTGCTCTGTTTGGAGATGCCAGAGGAGGAATTATACTGGCCAACTCCTTAGAGCAGAAGCCGTGAAAGTACCTATAAAAGAGCAATATTCCTCTACAGCCTGTAGGTGAGCAAGAAAGGAAGCCTTCCTGTAAGCGTGGGATCATTAACAGTGCAGCCAGATTGTGGGAAAAAAGTACTCCCTCCAGTCCCTTCTGATCGGTACACCGAAAGAAGCCGGGTGATGCCGTAGTCTCCAGCCAGATTAAAAAGATGTTTTCTCTTACCCCGAACGTATGCAAGCGTTGTGTGCGTTACCCCTCCGCGTCGCGTGGTAGGAGAAAACTTCTCCTTAATCTGGGGGAAGACTTCGGCATCGCTCAGCTCCTTTTGATGGCCCGATCACATTGTGTGCGTCGCTGGAGGGAGCACTTTTTTCCCACGATCTGGCTGCACGGATCATTGATAAGACGAGCAGCTCTTCTTTGAATAAAATTAAGGATGCTAAGGGGTAAAGGAGACTCAATTCCCCAGACATGAGAACAATATTCCAAGGAGAGTCTGATCTGGGATACATACAGAGTAGAAGGAGAAAAATGTATGTAAAAATAAGTAACTTAGCCGTAAAAGTTTGGTCGCAAAGAAAAACTTTTTTAGCTTTCACACTTGTAGGTGTCAGTAGATATTTGTAACACTGATGCAAATATAGACCTAAAATCGAACCAAACTATGCTCATTAAGTGTTATTCCTTTTTTAATTACGTGAAGGTTATTAAGAAGTATCATAAATAAAAAACCGCAGAGAAAAATAATTTTATTTTAAACGAGAACCATCGAAAAGTCATCATTTAAAAAATCAGAGTTACGTGATTTTTGATATCCCAATCCCGGCATTTTTGAGACTAAAAGCAAGCCGAGATTCTGGGATTTTGGGATACCAGATTTCAAACTCTAATCTCGATATTGACTTAAAACTTCTCATACATGTATTTCTTGTATAAAAACTAATGTTCGATCGAAAGTCAATTTTTAGCCTAAGCCGATTTTTCACAAATTGGCGACCGATTGAAAATATTTTAATTTTTCGACCGTTTTTTTTTGTTTTCAAGGATAGCTTTTTACCAGTCTAATACCTGGTGGTAGGTTTGCAGCATTATTGAGACTTATCGTTAATTAGAAAATTTAATGCCCTTTGTGACTGCCTGTAAAAATCTACAGTTCTTCATTTATTATTATTGATTTGTGTCCATCTCCGATTAAACCGATAGTGATATTTTGAATTTTAAAAACAAACGATACAGACTTAGGGGTGGGGTTACAGACTCTTAGTAAATTGCGAGGTAAATTATGATTATTTTATATCAGAAATGTCCACAATGGCGGATTTTCGGTACTTTAAGGGAATATTGGATAAACTATAAAATACACATAAAATCTTCCTATATGTCTTCAAGCTGGATTTTCGAATAAGCTTAAACATATAAAAAGTTCGCGGGTAGCTGACTTGATTCAATTTTAAGAGAGGTTTTTTTTTGAAATGTGCTACTCGCGTGTTATTGGAAATATATTTTTATTTGTAAATTTATGGATAAAATCCAGCGGCGTGCTAAGATTTTTTTGCAAATTGATTATGGTCGTATGCACGTAAGAATATAAAAAATGAAGAAACTTTGTATTTCGTGCAAAATTTTTAGTCAAAAAAATATCGTAGCAGAGCGCTTTCGGTAAAAACCATCATCAGTGCTATTCGTAAAGCAGTTTGAGCCACAAAATAGTATCTTAAAAATTAATAAAACCCATAGTAATATTAGTAATTAAAAAATACTCTAAAAAATAAACTCAAAAGCATTCCCATTTTAATAAATGCTCGAAGACATTGCCCTGCTGGGCTTCGCAATACCTGGGCCGATTATTCACTTAGAATAATGCAATGTTTCTATCACTTTAAGTGATGCAGAAAATAGCTGGATGCTTGTACTGCATTCCCCTGCATGCCCCAGCCAACAATTTGCTAACGAATCGCCGACGTCCGTAGTCGTATTGGAAGTGGAACAGAGAAAATTGTTGTCGTTCTCTTTTCAATCTGAGGTCATTCCTTATGTATCCTACTCTATCATACGATTTTAAATATGGTGCCCGGTTAAGATATATAGAATTAATAGTAACTAAGGAAGTTTAAAGCTGTATGGAAGCCCAATACTGTAGAACAAAATTGTCCAGGCGTGCAGGGCAGCGGGGATAGGGGGATTGGCCCCGCGGAGTTTGCGCAATGAATAGTTGGCCCAAGAGCCGGACTTCCAAATTTTTTTGTTACTATCTATAAAGTTGACATCATCAAATTCAAATTCAAGCATTCACTTTTTTTTTTTATTTTTTGCACAAAATTGTTGGTTATTAAACGATACTATTTTATAGAATATTTAAAATTATTGTGTAATATTGGATTTTATATCATCTGATATAATATGGAAAGAAGCCTTCTATTTAAAATGGTCGATATTTTTGTGATTTTTTGTATTTTTACCAAAAATCTTTGTAAATTAATAAAAACACGATTTTTTTTAAATAAATTTCAAACATTGTATGATAGTTTCATGTACTTATCCCTTTTGTGATAAAGAAGGGCAACATAGTGAAATGAGTTTAATCTAATCCTAAGATTCTGGTTGACATTAAAAAGTGAACATTTTTATCTGCTTTTTAGGCATATACTTTTCACTAATAACAAACATTCATGAGACAGAATAACAGTGGTTAAAAATGTTTAGGAACCTTTGGTACCTAGGTATCCATTGTAACAGTATCCGTTAAATATTATGTGTCAATATGTCGGCTTAAAAAGTTGATAATGTAATTTTTAAGAAACCAAAAATCTTATTTTTTTTAAACAAATACAGAAAAAGCAAAAAGGAACTTAAGCATAAAATTGAACTTTCTTTCATTCAATTAGAGGGACCTGTATATATTAAAATTTGCCTGGTCTGCCCAGTAATTAATTTTTGACCCCTTTAAAAGGATGTACTAAATTATTAAACGAAATAAAATTACCTAAATAAAAACCTTATTTCTTTTTAATAATCCACAGAAATACACAAACATTGTGGAAATCATCAAAAAGATAGTTAAGATTGCCTTACTTTTTTCACTGCTATTTCCTATGAAATTTTCATTATTCTTTATTCATAATTGATATATTTTATTTTTCGGTTACCTAACGTTACCTCTCATAAGAAGCACCTAATTTAAATATAAGAAATATTTACCTAAAGTAAAAAATGCCGGGTATGTTACCCTTGGATTTGAAAAGACAAAACCATACAGCCCCCTAATCATTTTGTTACGATATTATAAGTAACAAACAATAAACATAAATTATAGTCACAATTTAATAAACACTTATCACAAAATAAGAAGGTTTTTATCAATCCAAAAAAACTTCTGCACACACAAAATATAGTTCTACACAAAGCAAAACAATCGGCCCAAAGGCCAAACCACAACGAAAATGACGAATGATGAGACGACGGTTGACGGACACGCGGATTGTTTCCTCACAAAATACGAAAGGAAAGTTTCATACGCGCCGCGCCCACCTTACCAAAAACCTTAGACAACCTAAGACCATTACGGCTCTCATAAAAGTATAATGTGTTGCCCAACTACACACTGATTTATCAGTGTGTAAGTAGGGAACACATTAAATTATTTCGTGGAATTTTGTTATTGCGCAGAATCGGCGGGGCCAATTCTGACAGTTATTTTCATACTGGGCTGGACATTTTTTGATCGTATGGGCCATAGCATTGAGCTTCCATACACCTTTAAACTTCCTTGATAGTAACCGAGATACGACATTTCAAAGTTGGTTGGAAACCTTTGGAACATGAACTAATTTTTACCATTAAACTTGCTGCTCCGCAAGGTTTGCTTAACGAAAACTATGGCAGTATGCAAAGTGAAAAGGTGGCAAAAATAGGGAAAAATAGTTTAATAATAAAATTTTAAATTAAGAAAAAATGGTAAAAATTAGATAATAAAAAAATATCTTAGTTATTAAAAATCCTAGACTTTTTTTTAGGCACCGTTTTAAAGGACGTAAAATAACCTTTTTTGATGCCATACTGTATGTACCGAAATTTACAGGGGAAAAGGTTATAAAACAAAGTTTGAAGACAATTATTAAAAATTAGAAAAAACGATTACAATCTCGGTTACTATAAATTCCAAAAACTTTTACCAATAACCGTTTTAAATAACCTGACAACAACTTTTTTTCATGTCAGGCAATACCTAAGGTTACGTGGAAAAAAAGTTATGGGGCAAAATTTGAAAAAAAAAAAATGCACTGTTTCGTTTTTTTCTAAAATTGGTTTTTGTATTTTTTTTTACATTTAGAATGAAATATTTCGATAGGAAATTTAATTTTAAACAAATTTTGGGTTAACGTCTATTTACAAAGAGTGTATTACATTTAAGTTAAAATAAAAAAACTAAAAAGTGGACAAATTCACACGTATCTTAAAAATGCACATGAAACAATAAAACTCCTTTAACAATACAGTTTCTTTTACTCCTCCTTTTTTCACAGATATTAGAGCCTATTTTACATTCTTTAGGAAAAAAATACACAAAATGACTATTTCAGTTTTTTTTTAATATGAGAAAATTCCCTGTAACACGTTCATAGGCGTGCGCAGGGTAAAGCTGGTGTGGGTGCCGAAATCATAATAATAATAATAATGAAGTGCATAAAACTGGATCATGGGGGTATTTAATGGGGGGCAAAAGGGGGCAGCTGCCCCTTACTCGATCATAAAACGAAAATGGTTTAAAGTTGTCAAATCTGGATTTCAAAATATTTTTGGTTAAAAATACACGTTAAAAATATTAACAACTTGATAAAATTAAGAAAAAATTTGAAGTTTCTTCTGAAATAGCAATAATAATCTAAATGTAAAAAAAACTATTATCAAAAACCAAGTATGGAGTAGGTGGTAGAGGAGCTTTTCTTCGCCTAAGGCGGTATTACGCCACTTGCCCTTTACTGAACTCGTGAAGTCTTAACCGACGTTTCGAGTTCTGGGTGGGTAAGTTTTCTTTCTCTTCTTTCTTTTTCTTTTCCTTTATCATAAAATTTGAAAAATAATGATGATCCGAAAGTAAAGTATTCCGGAGGTAAAATACCCCTCCAATTGGATCTCCGGTTGAAGGGTGCATTTAGGGGGCCACCATCGAAATTTCTAAAATCCTTTACTAATATATGTCGGCTAAACTCCAACGTAAACTCTGTTTACCATTATCTTCAATCTTCTAAAGCCCACATATTATTTCTTACCGAAACCCAAATAAGTTCCAAAACATGAACCAACACCTCCTTTTCCCAGACTACGAACTCATTTCATCTTTTCGACCCCATGACGATGTATGTGCTTACGTTAGCAACGATCTGGCTTGTGCTAGGGTTTCTAACCTTTGGCTTACTTCAACCTTTTTTAGATCTTCTACCAAATTTATCTGCTGTATATACCAGTCCCCATCTGACAATTCCCACTCCGTGTTCTTTGACTTTCTTTCACTACAGATTGATACTATTATTTCCCAGTTTCCATTGGCCGAAGTAATCGTCCTCGGGGATTTTAATGTTTACAATAAGGACTGGTAGGTTGTTCAAAAACTGACACTTAAGGCAGATTAGCCGAAACCTTTGCAATCAGTAACTCGCTCACCAATTTAATTATGGAACCTACCTACTTCCCCAGGGTTCCCACCCATAATTCTAACTCCTGGATCTTTTCCTTACTTCTAACCCTGAACTTTTACTAAACATTTGTAACTCTGGTCGGCGGACTGGGGTGGTGTGAGAGATTTCTTTGCCACCTACCCTACTTCCAGCTTTTATTCAATTAATGCTGCGGTGCCCCAGGCTCAGTACTGGCACCAACTCTGTTTCTTCCTTACATCAACGATCTTCTCTCTTCCACAACCAATCCTATCCATAGTTTTGTTGTCGTCAGACATCCACGGTACGTAAGTACTTAGGCCTTAGCCTTCGTGGACTGTCCCAAGTAAAAAAAAAATGAAAACAATCAGCTTGACGATTTAAACTCGATCACTTCGGATCCAGGGACCCAAGTCAAAAGCTACCAAGGTTAGCATTTATGCTGCCCCCTATACCCACGTCTGAATACGCCCATGAACTGGTAACGATAGAGTAATTGTCAATAGTAAAGAATACTTTGACGTCATCGTTGGCCTCGCGAATAAACCGAGAGAGTGGTCTCTCCGTCTTTCTTTGCAGCAGGTTTCGATATTAAATGGCAGTGGCGGCGGCATTAAAATGGCAGAAAACCGTTTTGTAAACAATTACCAAAAGAATCTACTGTAAAAAAAAACTTTTAAATAAAATTTTTAAATTGAGAAGGCGCATCGGACAGAAACTCCCCCAACAGTCCAACAATTAATAAATCTGCGGTAACCCCACATAAAAGTTTAAAAATAAACCAACACAATAATTTTGTTTCGTAATATCCACAATATAAACACGGCCTACCCGTGGATGTCCCGGATGAAAAAACACTGCATTTAAACCCACTTTGCCGGCCTCAAGTCAATATCGGTTTTTCGCATTTTGCGTCCCCCTTTACTCATCGACTAAAACGCCCGAAGGAAAGATACATTTTTATACATTTAAATCTAAGGATTGTAATTTTTAAATCGAACCTTATCAAATAATAATTTTCATATTTTAAATACATATATTTTTCAGACTAGTGGGGGTGCCACGGCACCCACGGCACCCAATGTGCGCACGCCTATGAACACGTTTACCCTTAACCTTCAAATTTAAATAAAGGATTATTCCAATTTGTTTTAGGTTGTCAGCCTTTCCTTGTTCTTCTTGCTACTGAACCTTCTAGTCTAGTCAAGAAGTGTGTTTAGTTAAAAGGATTCGAAAAATATGAGCGGTAGCTCATTCGACGCGGACTGTAAATCTGAGAAAGGCAGGATTTTTTATGCCAATAAAAATTGCAATTGAAGCTTTTAGTGCATGAAGGTGTTAACTCAGTCTTTTACTTTTTTCGTAAAGTTAATTAAAAACGCACCTGACAAAGGTTCATCCATAATTTGTAAATAGCTTTTATTATCCTTATATTGACCCAATTTAATTTTGATTTTTGTTTAAACAGCAAAAGCTCTAATTGTTAAAAATGACTTAACACCTTCCCTTCATGCACTAATAGCATCAATTTTGACAAAAAATGAAAAATCAGAGTAATATTGTCAAAGTTATAAAATTATTATAAATAAAGGATTAAAATTCATTAAAATTTTATGCCGTGATCTTATTGGGTATGTATATAGAAGAACTCCACAAAGCGAAAAATTTTTACGACAATCATTTAAACATTTTTTTTAATGTACAATGAAGACGAAATTTCGAAACAATTTTGTTAATTAACAATTGTCTTAATTGTTAAAATATTAAATTTAAATTAAATTTTCAACGGGAATAAATTCTTTAAAGTGTTCTGAATACACCATCATTTTTTAAAATTTTCAATTAATATTTACTACCTTAAAAAGAATTATTTAGTGTGACGTACTCGGTTTTGACTTTAAGCGCGCAACAAAAATGCCTCGCGGAGACCTATTTTTAGCGTTAAATTAAAAGTATAATTAATAAAATAGAGTTTCGGAAGTTGGGACTTTTTTTTGGAAATTTCTTCCTCTTCAAGGATTTTTTTTGCATTTTCCGCCAACTCTTATGGTTTTTAAGTTATCATCTAAAAACGAAAGGGCTTCTCTTTTTTCGTTTTTTGTTAACACTAATTGCAATTTTTATTAGCAGAAAAAAGCCTTAAAACGCCCTTTTGAGATTTGCATTCCACGTCAAATAAGCTATTGCTCATATTTTTCGAAGCCGCTTCCCGACTAGACTATTCTAAGTGTCATTAAACAAACACTTGACCATTTATTTAATATTTTATGTATCCCTTTACCACTGTTTGTAGAAGTAAAAGTAGAACAATTGAGATTTTTTAATTAACCTTAAGTATCGGTTACAAACTAATTAATATATGAACAATATCACCCTGAAAACAATTTCGCAATTTATTCTCACAAGTATTGCCAATTATCATTATTACATAATAAATATACAAAACCGCAACCATTAACGTTTTCTTGTGACACGACCTAGTTGAAAAAAACATAAATTAAGAGGAAACTGAACTTTTTATTGTGTTTACCTAGTCATTTTGTTTGCATTTCGGGAATAATAAATTTAATGTGTACAAACACTGTCGTTTCAATAAATTGCTATAGAGTTTCTAAAAGACCAATTTAAAGTCAATTTTTAAACTTAACCTTCCCTTATTATGGAAATTTTCCAGAAATATTTATTTGGAAAATATTTCCGAAATATACTAGAAAACATTGGAAATATATGAAAATACTGGAAATATAAAAATAAAATTTACAGAACTAAAAAAAAACTAAAAATTTAATACAAAATTATCAAAGGTAATACCATAAGTGCTTAGATTTAAGATGATTTCCTTGTGAAATAAATGAAATATAGGGTTAATAAAAGTATCTTTAATCTAACTGAAAAAAAAACGATATTTTTTTTATCGTCTGTGAAACGAGATATGAACAATCAAATTGTGCATAATTAACATTGCTCAATCAAAGGCTGAATAGGCTAAAGCCTAGGGCGGCATATTTAAGATTAATTAAAAAAAATGTAATCGTAAATTTTAATGATATAATTAATGATTTTGCCGAAAAAAAGGTTAAAAAAATGTTAGAATGGTGTTTTGCCTATAATTAAATAATACATAGTAAAAAAAAAACACTTATTTGTTTTACCATTTAATTTATATTTTGTTTTTATATTATGAAATTTGTTTCTTTTTAAGGATTGTTATTTAATTTTTTGTATGATATACTTTTGGTTAATTTGTTTATTAAATTTTTATAAAAACTACTAGCGAAGTTTATATTCTTTTAATGATAAATTTTTCGTTCTGATATTTAAAAAATATTGACATATTAGGGCGGCAAAAATATATTACCCTATGGGCGGCAAAAATATATTACCCTATGGGCGGCAAAAAGTTAAATCCGGCCCTGATGAAAGGTGTATTTTAGGACTAGGTGGGTCCAAAAAGTGAAAAAATGGTGTAAAATATAACTGGATAACGAACAGATCTCATGTGTTGTGTGTACAGTCTCATATAAAAATAATATTTTGAAGCATTAAGAACCTTTATTTTTTTGTAAAGCGCATTCGATCTTCGTGTTCCTTTAAAATACTGCATCACGAATTAAACTAAAATAGAAAAAAATATAATGGTCCGTACTGATACTAGTCCCGGTCCGTTCAACAATCAATTTTCATTAGAGAGAGATGGGCAAGGTCGGCGTGGGTGATATGTGTGAAAGAGACTAAGATAAAAGATGTTCATCCGAAATTGGGGGTTTGAATTGTAGACGGGCCCGGCTTTACTTACCATGAGGCGATAATTTTGTGTGAATAAATAATTAAAATTTAACCTTTACAAAATCTCAAGTTATTTTAAAGAAGTAATTTTAAATATTCGAAAGCAATAATTCAAAACCGCGCAAAAAATATCCGGCTCAAAATCTGATCACTAATGGTTTTTGGCAAAACAATTTCGAGAATGAAACAAACCCAAAACCAAAATAATAATTAATCAACAATATAAAATACTGTCGCTACTAAGGTAGTGATTGACGATTAACAGATCTGGAAAAATATCGACTTTTTAGCCAGTTACATTTCCTCTTCATTCTTTTTATCCTATAATAAATTTTGCTTTTTAACATTTCAAATGTTTTTTTTACATAAATGGAATTGTTATCCAAAAATTCAAATGCAAAATACAATCATATAAATAAAGGTTTAGGTATTAAAAATATAAAGATAATAGTGGCCTGTTTTAGGAAGCTATAGCTATTTGGGCATAGCGGCGGAAAAATTATAACCTAACTATTCACATGACTTGACAGAATCTACGTTCTACATAACCTATCTGGGCACAGCAGACTTATAATAAAGAAAAATCTTTAAAAAATTATTTTAGCATAATTGGGTTTACTCGATTTAATATTCCTGCTTATTTTTTTGTTTAGTCCACGTGTTTTTACACGTAGAATATGAAACAAATTACTAGAAATTGTCAAGCTTAAATGGATGCATTTTACTGACGAAAAACTTTTTTTTAATTTTTAAAATAAAAATTAACTCCGAATTTTTTTGGATTCTACTTAAATAGGCCAGTAACTGAAGACCTGAAAGTACCGAAAGCTGTAAATAAATCTGTACAGTTTTCCCTTGTGGCGCAATTCTTTGGGTCTTCGCGAAAGCTTTCGAGCGAAAAAAAGTTTATCAACATTAACAGGTGGGAAAGGGCTGAAAATGGCCCTCAAAGGCCCGAAAAATGGATTTCCGGCTAATATCTGCTAAAATATTCGAATTGGAGAATTTTTGTTTTAACAAAAAATAAAAAAATAAAAATTGCCACATCTACAAAAATGGTCTCTATAATTTTTTTCGAAAAATCGATAGTTTTCAAGATCACGGGACCCAAAAGTCACCTCATATTAGCTGCCGCTCTACCGCTAGAATAACGCTATCTTTATGGATTCACTTAGACACACAAACCCTTTGAGGGACCGGACTAATTTAAATTAGTTTGCTTTGTCATAAAATATTCTATGCCCAGATAGGATATACCCATTCTAGGCACTTGCACACATCAGCTCGTTTTGGTCCGGCATCAGATTTAAACAGTCACACATAAATTTTGAATGGTAAATACGCTAAATACGAGAAAATATATTAAGCAGGTAGTTTTTTAGTAAGCAAAGAAAGAAATTTACCATGGTTTTAATTCGAAATTAGGGAGCCCATTAATAAAAATAAAGGTAATTGTTTAGATGTGTGGCTCCACCTATTTTTAATAATAAAAAATCGAAAAATAAAGACATTGACTTGTTTTTTCATTTTGTTCTATTTTACGGCGGATTAAAAACCTTTTTAGACCAGTAAATGAAGGGACAAAGCTGTAAATAAATCTGTACAGTTTTTCCTTGTGGCGCAATTCTTAGGTCTTTGGGGATGCTTCCGAGCGAAAAAAGTTTATCAACATTAACAGGTGGAAAAGGTCTGAAAATGGCCCCTCAATGCCCGAAAAATGGGTTTCCCGCTAATATCTACCAAAATATGCGAATTGGAGAAATTTTTGTTCAGACAGAAAATAAAGACCGCTTTTGTAATCTACAAAAATGGCCCCCATTTTTTTTCCAAAAATCTATAGTTTTTGAGATAACGGGACCCAAAAGTCCCCTCATTTCAGCCTCCGCTCTACCGCTAGAATGCAGGTATCTTCATGGATTCACTTATAAGCGGGCGGACAAATTGTTCCCATTACTCGGACAATAATGTACATTTTTTAATCATTCAAAATTATCGGAATGGGAAAGCCCGTGTCTATTATTGCATATGAGTTTGGGTCCATTCTGATTTTTCTAGAATATTAAAAAAAAAACAGTCAAAGTTTTTTTTCACAATATTTTAAGAGTATTTCATTAATTTATTAATATTTTTTGAAAAAATGGTTTGTTATTAACATTTTTTTTTATTATGAAACCTTAGCAAGTGTTCAATGATCCCAGAAAATTTCCTTTGCCATCTTTCTGGCGTTTTGATAAAAAATTGTTTTGCCCATATGCATTTTTTAGTAAGAAACTACTACTACCACATCTATCCAGTGTGGAATGTTATGAATTTTTTGATGGTCGTTTTTGCAAAAAATATTGGTGTTGCGAAAAAAATGGTAAGAACCATTTTTGTAGATTTAGAGGTGATCTTCATTTTTGTCCGAACAAAAATTGTCTTATTCGCATAGTTCGGCAGATATTTGCGGGAAACTCATTTTTGGGACTTTGGGGGGCCATTTTTAGCGGTTTCCGACGTCGAAATCGTGATAAACTTTTTTGGCCTATTTAAGTAGAATCAAAAAAAAAAAAAAAAATCGGAGTTAATTTTTATTTTGAAAATAAAAAAATAGGTATTTTTCAAGTTTTTCGTCAATAAAATGCACCCATTTAAGCTTGGCAATTTCTAGAAATTTGTTTCATATTCTACGTGTAAAAACAAATAATTAAAAAAAAATCAAAAAAATAAATTTTTGAATTTTGCAAATATTTTCTCAATTATTTTTTTTAATAAAAAAATTGACATTTTAGATTTTTTTAAAATTCTTTTTTTAATGAACTTTAAGAAAAAACATATTTGACAACTAAAAGAAAAATTAATCATGTTGATTTTACACTCCAAAAAAGTGGAGCCACACACAGGGTTGGATTTATGCAAAGGCTGAGTGAGCTGAAGCCCAGGGCGGCAAATATTATGGGCGGCAAATATTATTGGCGGCAAATTAACGATTAATTTTTATAATAAATGTTATCGTAAATTTTAATAATATAACTAATGTTTTTGCAGGAAAAAAGGTTTGAAGAAAAAATTTAGTATGGGGTTTTGCCTATAATTAAATAATACATAGTTCAAAAAAAAAAGACTTACATATTTGTTTGAAAGAATTGTAATTTAATTTTCTGTATTTTTTACTTTTGTTAAATTTGTTTAATAATTTTTTATAAAAATTACTAGTAAAGTTAACATTCTTTTATTGCTAAAATTTTCGTTCTAATATGCAAAAAATATTGATATAGTAGGGCGGCAAAAATATATTAGCCTATGGGCGGCAAAAATTAAATCCGGCTCTGGCCACACATCTAAACAATAACCAAAATAAAACATAAACCCGACTAAAAGCTGTTGGCTTTATTGTGTGCGTTGTTTTTTTAATTTATTTTATTTATCTAAAAGACAAGACTTTGGCTCAGCGCATAGTTATAACTCACCTTAACTAGTGCATAAATAATCATATTCTGTGTTAATTGGACAAGTAGATTGTTAATTGAACATAATATTCGTAAATTAAATTTCAATAATTTTTTAAAATGCTCGTGAGAGCCAGAATATTTTTGGGGACACGCCATAGTTCTATTAGAAAGTTTTTCAGGTTTAAACCATAATGTCGGTTATATGGTCCCATAAAACATGTGTGCTTATCGCCTTGGAAATCTTCCTTAACACGCTGTTTAAATATTTGTATATACCTTACTAATGTTTTATGCGTAAACTAGTTTATTAAAGCTATTTTTAGAATTTTGCATATACAGTGGCAAGCTACAAGTGCTATGATGAAAAATAAATTAATTTTCCTATAATAAAATATTGTTTTTCTACTACTGTAAAAAAAGTTAATTTTCTTAACCTGGTAATGGAAAGTAAAGTAAAAAGTAAATCCTTAAATTACCTGGTTGTTAGGTGTAACTAGTGTAAACGAAAATATTTTCATGGAAATGAAATATTGAAAATTTCCGAACGAGTCTCGCTAATATTGGATATTCGGGAAATATGGAAAAAAAATTAGGATGCGTTTTAACCATCAAAACAAAGATTTTTGTATATTTCTTATACTTTTGTGCAGTACAAACAGAGCTGTCGCAATTACTTTTAAAAAGTAATTCAATTACAATTACCAATTACTCTTCTAAGTAGTAGTATATTACGATTCCCAATTACTAGCATGTTTCTTAAAGGATAATTCAATTATGAATTAAAACTAAAAGTAATTGAATATTTTAGCAATTACTCTGCTTAAATTACCACATTTAATTTAATTCTCTTTTGGTAATTGAATAACCGTAATGCAATTAAACTACCGTTATGTCATTAAATTCCTATTATATATTTAATTACTTTTCATTTTCTCAATAAGATTTGGAAATTAAATTACTCTGGAAATATTTGAATAACTCCCACACCAGTAACCAGGACCTGTAAAAATAAAAAAAGCAACTATCTTTGTTTGGATAATAAAAGAAAACAAACATAAAACTGGTGGCGTAAGCATCATAGAAAATACCAAATCGGCGCCGAGGCGGCGTTTGCCGGATTCAAAGCGGCCAGCGTGTTTCAAGATGCTTTTTCTGGCTGGCCGAAATTCCGATAGTTTTTTTATTAAGAAAGGTAATTACATTTTTTGCAGTCTTTCAAGTATTTATTAGGTAATTAAATTAATTTCTAAGTAATTCAATTACTTTACAAGTATTCGAATTACTTTCTAAGTAATTGAATTACTTGGGATTTGTGAAAATCAATTACCAATTACAATTACATTATCCTATTAACTGATAATCCAAATATAATTACCTTTTCCGGAAAGTAATTGAATTAAAGTAATCCAACTGCTGAGAAGTAATTGAATGCGATTTTTCAATTATTTTAATTGAATTACTGACAGTTCTGAGTACAAATTTCAGTATAGAAAAAAAAATCCGAAAAAGTACGTATATATTACGATTAGGAATAATAAAATCTCGATCTCGGGGATTTACCTCAGTAGCGACTTTGTTTTATGTTGTTGATTTATAATTATTTTGCTTTTAACTTTGTTTCATTTGCGCAATTATCTTACCAAATACCATTCATACTTAGATTTTAAGCCAGACATTTTTTGACTGGATTTGAATACTTCGATGATTTAACTCGTTTCTTAAAATCACTCGAGATACGCTCTCGTGAACATCTCTTTTATGGGAATTTACACGGCTTCTGCTCTGAAGAATTAGCCAGTATAGTGCCTTCCTTAGCAATATTTTTTTGAGAAAGCCCCGAGCTTCCCATTTAGTCTTCTTCCTTATTCCTATGATTTTCATGCCTCTTGTTGCCTAAAGAGCTCTTTACTTCTCAAACTCTTCAAATCTTTAAACTCGTAGAATAAACTGCCTTTTTTTCACTGGAAACAGCCATGGTACCTTAGTCTTAGGTTTTAAGCCTTTGTGAACTGCCCTAAAATAAAAAAAAACGGATAAAATAAACCAAAAATATTATGTCTCGTGTAAAAAACAATAAAAACTGCTTTCCCAAAGATGTTAGCGATAACACATAAAATTCCAAGGCATAAACCATTGTTCTCCTTGCTCAAATTTAGTTGTTAAATTCTCATTATCGTCGATTGTTTTCAATTATGCAACGTTCAAGATTGGAATATATTTTTTATCTCAGGATTAATTTATTTGAACTCGCATATGACATGAAATATTGATTTTAATATCGATCGAGACGGTACTAAAATTAAAATATAATCATTATTATTTATATACAGTGTCTTTAAAAAGTCCGTATTAATTATTTTGCTTTTCCTTATTTGTTCAGCAATAAATTCATTTTATTCTAATTCAAAACACGTACTGATTACTGCATATTGTATAACACTTATTTTTAGGGTTTAAATAGTCTTTTTTTTCGTATTTTTAAGAAATCAATAAAAATTGTGACTTTAAAATTAGGACACTCGGTGTAAAGTTTATCTCAGTAAAACAGATAAATAAATAAATCCGAGGGTAAATAGATGTAGATACATAAAGATATTTTTGTCAAGTTGTACGATCAGCTTCTTTAAAAATTTAGATCATGTGTCTTAAACCAGTTACTACTTTTTCTGCTAATATTTTAAGTATAATATACCAAGTAACTAAATGGATGGGCTTTGACTGCCTTTAATATTGCAAAAAAAAGATCAAATAAAAGTTATTACCGGATTTTTTCATTTCGAATTAATTGTAAAAATGTAACAACTGTACAATATTCCTAAAAAATTTGCCACTTCTACTTTGGAGCAAATGGTCACCATAGATTCTAGAACTAGCCATTTTTTAAATCTTGTACTTTTATTTGCAGCATTCTGGGGTTACCAGATCTGTTTACTTTCTAAAACAATATAATAATGATGTTAATCCAACCCCTGCTAGCTATATGAGTCATTATTTGTACCAATTTAGGCAGGTAAACTATCAAATAACACACTAGTGTGTTATAAAGTTTATACCGTGTTGGTTATGGTTTATAATACGAGGTTCCCCATAAAAGACTACCTATTTTGATATTTAAATAAATTCTATATCCATTGGGATTTGAATCAACATATTTTTAATCGAGTAGGCACCTGACACAAAACTAGGAAACATTGATTTTCGTAAAAGATTTTTCATAGATTATTCAGTTCAACAACGACTTTTTTGCCTAAAAACTTAAAGAGTAACTTAATGTAAGAAGATAAAGCGACAGTACATACCGCTAAAAACTCTAAAAGAGTTCCGCGAGAAGTGCTTAATGGCCAACTCATTTCACTATTTGGGGATTTAAATTGGCTTTTAGAGTTCCCGGACCTAACTGCACCAGACTTTTTTCTGTGGGGCTATTTAAAGTCAAAGGTTTTTGCAATTCGTCCAAAAAACATCCAAGATCTTAAAGTCCGAATTCCTGAAGAGGTCTGGTAAATAGATCAGGTTTTCCTTCATCGTGTCATGAATCATTTCTTGTCAAATCTTAAAAAGTGCATTGAAGTTAATGGCACTTTTTTAAAAGACGTAATTTTTAAAAGTTTGGATAAGTCGTATGTTATAGCAAATCCCAAAGAGTGGAAATTTTAATTAAATGTAATAAAATATTAGTTTTATTAGTTTTAATAATTTTACGAGCAAATAAAATGGGTGGTCTATTATGGGAAACCCTGTATGAACCATAACCCACTCGTGGATATAGTCAAATTGTCTAGGTTTTCATTGAATGTGGAGGTCGAGGATTCTATTAGTCAGATACAACTGTTTAACTGTTTACTGGTCTCTTGAATTTTTTCAGCAATTTTGATTTCATTTCCAAGGGATTCTTTAAAGGTATGTTTCCTTCCACGCGGCCGCCGCATGCGGCTAACGCAGTACGTTAGCCGCAAAGCACTCCTACTCATGTTTTTAAATGTGCCTGGTTTGTTCCGAGCGGCCGTCCGCTGTCAACGACTGCGATTGATGCGACTGGACTGCTGAAGAAGCAGTGTAGCCGCAGTCGTGTGTGTGTCTGATATTTTGTTTGTGTTGTTTTGTGTGGAATGTCCGGTGTTTTTTTTATGGTTTAAAATTAAAACTTTATTTTTTAAATGAGGTACTGGATTTTTTATTACGTATTTTAAGAGCTTTTAAGATACCAAATTCAATGATGATTCGAAAAAATCAGTTTAATGTTTTCCCAAGATTCTGCCAAAAATATATTGTCTGACTCTCTTTAACTTATGGTTTCTTA
>JAHBCN010006688.1:0-47815 GCA_019359885.1 Listronotus oregonensis
AGAATAGGTGTTCTTAAAAAACTTCAAGTGTTTAATGACCAGTTGATGATAAATAACATTTAAAAAAAAAAATGACAAAATCATTAGACTATTTTTTTTTTTACTGCAGAAAGGAGACATGTCCATCTGTCTAATTTGACAGTAACGCAGAGAAAATTAAAAACCCAAAAAATAGGTGGTGGTAGTTTATAAAAGATGTGCCAAGTTGACCCTACAAAATTTTTTTTTTCTTAAATAACCTTTAAAAAAAAAAAAAATTTTGAATTTTTTTTTTCCTGAACAATTTCAGAATTGTGACATGTCCCCTTTCTGCGTTAGCGATTCCTATGGACAAAAGCCATTTTCCTACAACTCAAACCCTATATAGCGAAGCGCTTTCGGCTAACAGAATGTGTTTAGTTGTGGTTTGAGATATTAAACATCTTTTAGTCTTGTGGCAAGAAAAAGGCACAATTTCAATATTAAAAATTAAAATATAATTTTAACTACAAGTTTCAAAACTTATGTTTTTTAGGTCTTAACATTAATTACAATTTATTTTTAATGTAAAAAATGTAACACGTACAAGATTATTGATTCAAAGATTATGCTGGACTAGTACTTAGTATCGAAAAACTTTTTTTTTTTCGGAACGCCCCTTACTATGATATTTTTTTCTGAATATACATACTTATAATACATTTTCTGAACTTAGATAAACCAAAGATCAACTTTTTGAACATTAAAAATGGTACCATGAAGCAAAAAAAAACACAGATCTCGGAAATTGTCAAAATACGGTAATTCAGATTTAGTAGCACTTAAAAAAATAAAATACTTTAAAATATTTTAAAATGATATCCTTCTAACCAGTCGCATATGAAATATCACATTTGATTTTAATGGAATAAATTCCAAGTTCCCCTTTATGTTGTTTTTTTTGTTTATGTTTATTTCAAATAAAATTAGAGCCGCCGCACAGTGCTTCGAATAGATGGGCTAATGGGACAAAAATCACTGATACTGTTGTACTGTTCAGAATTGAGTAAAATAAAAACGATTTAGTAGGTACTACCTTGGGCTATAAATAGTGCATACAAAGTAAGTTCAAAACTTAAGCGGAAGAGACGAGGGTGAGACGGAAAGCACAGATGCTATAAAATATTAAATGTATCAAAATATCTAAACCATTTGGATTTCTCTTTGTTAAATATCTTCAAAAATATACATGGTGTGCCAAAATTAGTAGTTCATTCTTAAATTTTTATCTATCGATAAAAAAATGAAAATGGGGCAGCAAGCTTGTTAATAAAAAACAATCATTTTAAACCACTACAAGAACTGTTTATTTATAAATGTATTATTTATTTTAAATTAAACATTATTTTACTCTAAAAAAAATACTAAATATCAATATGCAAGTAAACATATAATGAATAATTATGTAGGCTAGGACTAGGATTTTAAAATTTCCCTGTAAACAAAAAAAAACTGGACTTGCATGTCAAAATAAGATTTTTACATGTTATGTCTCTGTCTATTAATTTTGAAATACTTGTAACTGTATGCTGCAGAAGTTTCTGTAAATTTATTTCAGCTCCTTGTTCTGTAGCAATAATATCTTTTGCTTGGTACATATTCTGAATGAAAATTACTTATAACTGTCCTGAGCAAATAATATTTTTTCTGAGAAAAATCTAAATCCAGATAAAGCGTTGAAGTTTCATGTAATGTCAAGGATTGCCCTCGAATTTCTTGAGCACCGCCTTGGGATTCACTGATTTTTGAAGACTGCTGAACCGCAAAAGAAAGTTCTTCTAGGGACTTCTTTATAAAAACTAATTCTAGGGTGTAATTGGAAACCAATTTAGCAACTCGCCTCTGTTTTGTTTTATTACTTGATTCTTCGAAAGGCATTTGAGGTCTACCACGGCTGGTGCTTGCTTGAGGCAAAATGTTGACTTTAGCAAGTTGTTGTCGTAATATTAGAGATTTAAGAGATTTACTTAGATATATTCCATGATCAAGCCATTTAGATTCTTGTTTAAGAAACTTATCTTTTTTTCTACAATTTTTCTGCCAGTTCCTATTAATTCTAACGCAAAAAATGTGAGTAGTTTTGGAAACTTTCTGTCTCAACTTCTTTGAGGGGTTTTTAATTTGGAGTAGATCTAAAATTTTTGGGAATAAACCATTTATTTTTTGTTTTTTGGGTAGCAAGATCCATATTTAAAATAAATCTTGATTTGTAATTTTGCTCGTTTCATCTAAAAAATAGAATTTCACTATCAAGCGCAACTTTGCGCAAAAAAGGACTTATATTTTAGGACGTAGAATTGTTTAAACTACCAAACAAGAAAAAAATTGGCTAGAGCGTTTTTGAGATCATTTACGAAAAACTTGGTTAAAGAAGAAAGAAAAAATATTTTATAACAAACTGCAACAAAAGGATGAAAGACTAAGAAGTAATTTTCACATCTTGATCAATATTTGCCATATTCTACTAGTAAAAATATTAACCTTTTAGATTTAACTAATTCGGTAGCTTAAGCAGATAACGCTAGGTCAAACCTGACTGAAATAAATTTAGAATTTTATCAATGTGGACTTTATCAAACCTTTACTGATAAACAGCTGAATATAAAAAAAAGTTTTGGACATTTTTATATACAGGATGTAGTGTTGTTTCAATTTATTTAATAGGTGTTTAAAGATTTGCCTTTTTGATTTTTGATTTTTGTCCATTGTTCGAATCACTGTGCGCCGCTAGAAAGAAATGTAGGGAGGGTCAAAAAGTTTAAGTCAATCTACTAGTCTAGAATTAATTAAATTAAAAACACAAATAAAAATACCACAACTTTAATTTCTAAATAATAATCATACTTATTTAAATTCCTAGGCGATATTGTAAACTTTAAGGATTAAGACAGAAATGTTTTATTTTAGGTAATTTTTAAAAACCCAGGGGGGTCGACGGACCCTCCCTGACACCCCTCCCTAACACCCTGCCGGCGGCCTTAAATAAAACGTATTTTCGTAAAACCAATCGTTTTAGAGATACTACCTAATATCTATGTAAATGTACATTTTTCAAAAATGGCTAAAAAATGTACAGGCTAATTAATCTTCAGTTTCTTAATTGCACGCATAGTTACCCCTATTATATATACATACTGTCTGGCAAGTTGCAAGTTTGTAAAAGCTATTTATTTATTTTAAAATTTTTAAAAATAATGTCATTACTAATAAAACGTGTTAATAGTATACTAAAATATATTTATCTCGAGATAAATTAATGCTCCAATAAATATTTTTATAAAAACTAATACACTAATAGTAAAATAACATTTTTAAAAATAAGTTTTTACTTACATGTTCTCAAAAGTAGAAAATAAACTTAACAATATTACATTACACAATTTATATGATAATATAAAAGCTTGTCGCGAGATTTACCTGTATTAATAAACAAAAATACAGTATGTAATTTAACCTTAACATAAGTAATTTAAATGTTTTTTTTTTAAATAAAATATAAATTGTATAATGTAATAAATTGATGGGTTTGATTTGGTTTAAAGTTTATTTTCCTCTTTTTAGAACATGTGTTTTTAACAGTGACAGCCGTAGGCAGGGCCGGATTTAACTTTTTTCCGCCCATGGGCTAATATATTTTTGCCGCCCTAATATGTCAATACTTTTTGGATATTAAAACAAAAAATTTAGTATCAAAAGAATGTAAACTTCACTAGTTATTTAAGAAACAAATGTAACAAAAGTAAATCATACAGAAAATTAAGTATGAATTATTTAAAATAAAAAGAAACACAATAATAAAACAAAATATAAATTAACAAATACGTCTTTTTTTAACTATGTAATATAATTATAGGCCAAACCCTTTACTAACATTTTTCTTCGAACCTTTTTTTTTCGGATTATTAATTATATCATTAAAATTTACGATACCATTTTTTTTTAATTAATCGTAACTTTACAGCCCCTAATATTTGCCGCACCCCTGGCCCTGGGACTTTCCAAAATGTTTTATCTAAAAAGTAGGACAGGGGACCCACACTAAATATACACCAGATGCTATTGGCCTTAAAGGGAACACTGTGATAAAAAAAAATTGGAATTTGCAAAAAAAGTTGATATTTTGGGTGTTCCTCCAGAGAAAAGTTTAAGTTTCAAAAGCAAACGCTCAATTTTTATTTGTTTCGATAATTTGGTCTAATTTTATAGACATATCTTAAATTTTAAATAGGGATCTATATATATTTTTTAAAAAACAATAGCTAGTTAATTTTTTTTTCACTAAACAGTTTTCTTATTTCAAATTTTTTAGATGCCTTTAAGAAATGCACATATTGTTGCAAAATTGGGGACACGATATATTTTCATCAAATTCACGAAACAAATACAAATAGAGAATTTGCTTTAAAAAGTTTAATTTCTTTTTGTAGAGATATATTAAAAAAACTTTTTTTCGCAATTTCCAAAATTTATTTTTTCTTTTACAGAAGTGGTCTTCTTACGGCCAATAGTAGCCGGTAAATACTTGGTGTGGGTCATATGTCTCCCTTTAAAATAACAAATTTTAAAAATCTTAGAGCTGCCATTTCTGGCTATTAAAATGTTTTTCTACTAATAATTTATTTTATCGATTCTTCATTTGTAGGTTTTATCTTTTCCGCCAAATTAAAAAAGAATGTGTTTATCTATAAAAGTTTAATTTTAAAGTACATCAAACTGATTACCTTGTAACATTTTAGAACACTAATTATGTAAACTGTGTATTCCGAATTGGTAATGCATGCATGGAAATTTTGCTTATTTAGTTAGACCGATGAATCAACAAGGTAAATTGGATGACAAATGTATTTTTTTAATATCATTTTTAAAGATTTTTCGAAAACATGTTTAAAGTTAATTTTTATTTTTTTCTAACGGGAGTAATTTATTTAAAATAATGAATTCTTTCCTACAAGAAGGCAATTTTAGATTTTAAAGTAAATAATTATTTTTGTGCAAATATCGTGCACTGAAAAAGGATAACAGTGTAAATGTACCTTAGTGGTTTATGAAGCAATAAACGATATTAAAAAACTAATTAAACTTGCATAATCAAAATTAAAAAAAATGTATTAATAAGAACATAAAGCAGAGTTTTATTGGGCGAGCTATAAACTTATGAGCCCCATAAAGCCGTGTGTATGTGGGTATAAGATACAAGATTTTATGCACCATTAAATTATAACCCTGCTCCTGTAAAGTTTTGTTCTGTAACATTCCAAAGGTCCTGTATAACAAACCAGCTATTGTCAGTGTCAGGCCTGTAAGTTTGCTTTGGTTGCTAATGGCTGTAGATGTTAGGTACGTTGTTTTAAATAAATTTGTCAAATAAAGATAACAAAAAAAACCTAAAAAATAAAAAAACACCAATATTGTCTTGTTACGAAAGAAAGAATAATTAACACATATTTTGTACCGGACATGGTATGATCGGAAGAAAGTCAAGATCACAGAAGACACAATTCTGGTTTATATATCTGCTAATAACTAGTAAATGAGAACACATAGTTAAAAATGAACTATCACAAAGTAACGGACACCTCAATTCAATATCTGCTAATACTCTATGCTAAAGATAGCGATGAGTCTTTAAAAAGAAGTGTCAAAATAAATCTTCTTTAATAAGAAGTGTCCTTAAAAACAAAGAACATATGGACAATTTCCTATCATAAGCTCATATTTGGTCTGGTTGGGGCATGCCCACGGCAAGATTTAGTAAATTTGTCAACGACATGTGTATTGTCAAGCACATATTTTGATTAAGCTGGAAGATACAAAAATATAAAAAAGAAGCTTCGTGATAGTTCCATGTATAGAAAATGTTAATTAACTTAATAACATATAATTATATAAAAAAAACTGCAAATGTGCTAGCTGTTGTTGCTAAGTATCGAGGTTTATCAAAGCTTTCTTCATAAACGGGACATTGCAACCAACCACTCTAAATATTCTTTAAAAAAATAAATAAGTAAATCATAATGTTTTATCAATGACCTCCTCACCTCCAGCTAACCTCGCTTTAATATGTCAAATGATAGTGTGACATGTCCTTACAAAAAAGCCTGTTTAGAAATTTCTCGCCGACTAACTATTTATGCTTCTGTGCATTTATTCCACTCATATTTTTTGTCGTACCTAATACCACAAAATGCGGCAATAATACAAGTTTTAAAGACGTTTAGGAACTTGTTCAATATAATTTTAAATATTGTCATGTCAGGATCGTTGTTTTTAAATGGTGTAAACTGTAGCCGAAAGAATAAAAATAATTTTCCTTTATGGGCTGAAGATCGATGGGTGAGTATTCAATAAAAGACAATGTGATGGAATTAGTGCGTAAGGATCTGTATGGAACAAGAAAACTACAATGGGACGGGTTGTAGACGAAGCCTGCTAGATTGAGGTATAGTTCACTTCGCAATAATTCTGCGTCTATTTCGAAAGTCTCTAAGCTGACCATTTTTTTATTTCTACCGGTTCCGTACATAAAGTTTTGAAAAAAATATTTTTTTTTCCATACAAAATTTTAATTTTTCATGAACTTAGATTTACGATAAAAAAAAATAAAATTTTTGCAAATGCGCCAATGAATTGACGAAGACCCTCATTTAATAAAAAATATCTACTTAACTGAAGTATCAACTTTCTTTTTAAATGGATTAGTTAACCGACACAACTATAGATATTGGAATAACGAAAATCCTTACCTATTTCAGGAGAGTTATACCCCATTTCCAAAAAAGATCAAGGTATTTATGGAAACGACACCTTCGAGCCATTCTTTTTGTACCTGTTTATTGTATATAACTGTTTTAAATGTTAAGTGTTTGTTTGTGACCTCAAGTTTTTAAATGTCCATTACACAATATCACAAATGAGTGTTTTTCGTGAGAAACTCCTTAGTCTTAAGGTAAGATTAAATTTTAACATATTTAATAGGTAAAAATTCAATCAAGAAAATTTTTGTATTGCAGATTGATTTTTTTTGTTATAAAAAAATACATATATACCTGATGAAGGCCCTTCCAGGCCGAAACGTCGTTATTGACATAAATTAAATGAAAATTGCTTGGTTAGCAACTGTTTTTATATATCGCCTGACCTTATCCCCAAAAAAAACCAGAAAATTTTGGAAAAGAATAAAGTATATATATACATATATAAAATATATATATATATATATATATATATATATATATATATATATATATATATATATATATATATATATATATATATATATATAAATTTATTTTAAAAATTTTAATAAAATTTGGCAAAGATACGAAGGGATAAAATGGTTAGGCTTTTTTAAATTTTTTATTTTGCAAACTTTGGCGTTTTCCCGACCTTATTAAAAATGCGGCCGGACGTCGCCTGAATTGAAAACGACATCCGGGCGAATACTATAAACCCTATATATTCCCGGGGGGTTGTCAAGGGGGCATAGGAATCCCATTTAAATTTTTTTGGTCCAATATTTTAATTATTTTAGAAGAAAAAAATTATAAATATTTTTTAAAAAAGAAAAAATTGACCCAGTGTACAAATTTCAGCTTCCTTTTAGTCCGCCAGCTAAGAGATAAATGCTAAAATAAGTTACAACTCCCATCTTTTTACGCGTATTATTAGGTTTATAATAAAATACCAGAAAATTATTTAACCTTTACTCTCAAGTTGTCAGATCAATGTCACATCATTTTTAAATAATAACTTTTCAAACCAAGAAAAAATCACTATTATAAAATGGTTTTATCAGGGGAAAAATTATGAAGAGTAAAGAATATGTTTTAACCCAATAGGGCCCAAAACCAAATCGAAATAGAACGGACGAAAAAAAATTTGAAACTACAGGGAAGTAATAATAATGGAAATGAAGAAAATCGAGGAAAATAGAGACAAATTGAAAAAAGAGGGATTTAGACGTGATATTTTTTTGGAGGAGGCCGAAGGCATTAGCAGGACAACTGGAGGACATTACTGGGCAAGACCAACTACAATATCTCGAATTTTAAAAAAAATGTAAATACCACGCTTACAAGTACGAAAGACAAAAGAATTAAGAGAAGAAATACGACGACAGGAATTTTGCTTTGAGATGATGGAGAGGACAAACACTGAAAAAGGTTTTTTCAAAATATTTGTTTACTGATAATGCACTTTTACATTGAACAACGAACCCCAAAATTCAAAATTGCCGGATGGAGTAACGAAAACCAAAAATCGAATTAATGTTTTGGGGGAATTTTTTCGGCCACCATATCCTTGGACATTTTTCCCGACCCAAATTTGAATGGGAGTACTTTCTGGAACTTTTAGAGGAAAAAATTTTTCCTGCTTTGAACAACCTGCCAAAAAAAATTTTTACCCCCAAAAGAGGCTGTGCGCGAATACTTGAACAACGCATTTAATAACGACATCATAGGCCCGAACTCGCAATATCTTGGCCAGCCAGGTCTCCGGATTTTTCGCCAAACGATTTTTTTTTTTTATGGGGACTTTTAAAAATTTTTTTATACCAATAAAAAATATGAAAATTTAGCCCAGCTAAGGAATGCTATTTCCGCTAATGTGCCAGAATATCGATGTACCAACTAGCCAAGTAAGAAATGAGTTTTATAATCGTTTGGGTTATTGTCGGCAGTTAATGGGGGAATATTTGAGCATTTATTAAACCCTGATATTTTCGTCATAAATTGATTTCTAAATGTAGAAAAATTTGTTTTATTGTCTTGCGTAACTGTGAGTGCATGTTTTGGAATTACTGTAAACTAAAATGAAATGGAGGATTTTTTTTGAAATTCCCGTATAAAATTGTTCATTTGGAATAAATTTAAAAATTAAATTTTTTGAAAAACGATATGGTGTTTTTATTATTAATTTCTAGAGTAAGGGTGCATAATGAGATACACGTTGCAAAGTATTTAAGCAGTTTACTCTTTACTGGTTGGTTAAAAATGCTCAAATTTTATTTTGGGTGGAACTTATTTGCTCTTCTAAACCTAATAGCTTTTTTTTTAAAATAATTGGGGAGCCAATATTTGACTATTAAAAATTTCATGGGACCCCTATGTCCCGTTCGGCGGAGCAAATTTTTTTTATATATATATATATATATATATATATATATATATATATATATATATATAAAATATATATATATACATTGTGATTTAATAACGGATAAATTCAAAAAAGGGGAGGTATTTCTTTTTAAAAAAATCCTCGGACACGTCGATTTTTTTTTTGGGATCGGGCATATTTTGACATCAAATGTAGAATCAGGGTGCCCAAGAAAGTTTGACAGGAAAAATTTTTTTTTCCCCTTAAATTTTTTTTTGGACCCAAAAACGGGTTTTTTTATTTTTTTTTGAAAAATTTAAAATAATTTATAACACTTTATTGCAACACAAATTGATTAATTATATTCCACATTTTTGAAATTTATTTTATCAAATGCTGGAAGGGGCCCGCCATTAACAGCATCTAAAATCAGCATGAACCATTTATAACCAGTCATTTCAATTACCTATACACCTCTGTTTGTGAAATTTAATAGACTTCAAATAAGTGTCAATTATTTAAAAGTTTCAACTGTTTTGGGTAATTGAAAAAAATTTTTACAATGCGAACTGAGACTCAGAGAATCGAAAAAATAATTATGCTTGGCTGTGGTGAGAAAACAAAAACACACAACAATTTTAAATTATGTTCAACAATAAATATCCGAACGAGAACCTAAAAAGTCAGTCTACAATCAGTAGAATTGAGGCTAAGTGGAGAGAGACTGGAATGTTAAGGATATTGGCAGACCAGGAAGGGCCGGGTTCCTAATGAAAAAAAAATGGATATCCTGGTTTCATTTACAGCCCCAACCTCAAAAATACTCAGCTCGTTTTTTGGAAATACCCCTAGATCGACTGTAACAAAATTTTTAAAAAAGGAAAAGTGGCACCCTTATAAAATGCAATTTCTTCAAGAGCTACTAGAAGATGATCCCCATCGCAGAAAAGGTTTTTGAGACCATGACCGAGAGAACGTAATAACCCTAGACTAGTGAAACAGATATGCTTTTCAGACGAGGCAACTTTTTGTTTAAATGGACAAGTAAATAGGCATAATTTAGGTACTGGGCACCTGAAAATCCACACTGGTTTAGGGAAAGTCATTCTCAGAATTATAAAAAAAGGGGAATGTATGGGCAGGGATTATTAATAACAGAGTAAGGACATACTTTTGAAGGAACTTTTTAAAGGGACAGCGTTATCATGATTTTTTTGTAGACGACTTGATTCCAGCACTGGGACACTGTACCTGATGAAAATAACCCGGGGCCCTCCAAATAAAAAATTATGGTTTCAACAGGTGGGGGGCCCCCCCCACTATCCGCTATTGTTAGAAGATTCAGATGATGTTTTTCCAAATCGGGGGGGATTAGGCAGTAGCAAATTTTTTTATCAAAGGTAACTTTTTTCGATAAAATCAAAAATAAAAAGTTTTCCTCTTCAACACCTTTTTAGTGGACATACTGTATATATACATACATATATATATATATATATATATATATATATATATATATATATATATATATATATATATATATATATATATATATATATATATATATATATATATAATATATAAATATTTATAAATATCTATTAGGAACATAAACACATTTAAATTTTGTACTCCTTCTATAATATAACATTATATATTATTATTTTTTGTAATATCAGTTTTTTTTTAAATTTTATTATTTATTTAGCATTTGTTCATTTTTTTTAATAGATCTATAGGCAACTAGGTTTTCATCTGATCTTTTAAAGTTATTTTTATTAATTTGTTTTCTCCTTTCTGAATATCTAGCAAAATACGTCTGTCAAGCATTTGCACTTTTTTCCGTTCTTAATGTGCCTTACAATAATATTATATATTTTACCATTTTTAGACTCCATTTCATTTAAATCAAAATTTAAGAATACGCAAAACTGGCAGTATGAAATTTTTATTTCTTGCTTAAATATTATACAAAATATGACAGTGATCATTTGTTTCTATGCCAATTTGCATTCTGAAAAACAAAATGAGTACTTAGTTAATTTAAATTAAGAATTAATAAAAAGGGGACAATAAGCTCATAATTTAAATATAATATATTTTTTTAAGTAATCATCCTAAGAAATGATGAGTTTATTGTAATGTAGATGTTTAATTTTTAAACAAAGTGTGCAAAATTTCAATCATATGAGGTTTTCCTTTTTTTAAAATAGCCAATTTCTTTGATAATACATAAATTGGTAATTTTATAACGAAACAGATAGTCAAATAACATACAGAGTGTCCCATTTAAAAAAGACGACTTTGGGTTATATTTTTAAAACAGAGACCGTTAGAAAATAAATAGGTTAGCTACTGGATTTTACATAGAATGCTACATATATGCAAATAAGCTATTAACCCTTTTTTTATCTTTACTGATAATGAATATACAGAAGTGTACTGAAACGGTCAACATTTAAAAAACGTCCCGTCTGTCCTAGAGAACCAAGTAAGCCGCGATCTTTTTTTTCTGTTGCATTTGTTTCAAAAATCAAACTTGAGAACGTGCAATTGGATTTGTCCTATCTCTTGTAGTTTCTTGTATACCTGGAAAATTATTCATCAGAAAGGTGTCACTGCACATCCAATGTCTTAATTTTTTTTAAAATTATTATGTGTGTTTTTTACCAGTGTTTTCTAATACACCTTCTGTTATTTTTTTAAATACCGCCAATGTTGTTCAAGCACTGAAACATGCAATTATTGCATGTCTCCCCGGCTGGAGATCGAACTCAAGTCGTCCGCATGAATCTGTTCACTATGGTATCAAGGAGACAAATAGCTAAAAAATACACAAATTTAATTTCTTAATTCTATAGCCTGTATTAATTGTTTAAGCATTATTATTAAAAGCGCTGCCATTTTAACATTTATTATTGAAATACCTTCTCCTAACGTATAAAAAAGATATTTAGAATTAATAATATTATCATAAAAATAGTTTAATGACTGTTCTACTTTCTTGGGTCGTGAAACTTAACCCATCTTTAAAAATAGTAAAAACTGATTTATACAAAAATAATGCATTATTTAATAGATAAGAATATATTTTTTAAAATTTAAATATCCAGATTTCCAAAAAAAAATTAAATCGTCAAAAATATGACCTAACTTTTTAGGAGAATATGCTTTTTAAAATTCTTATAAAATTATCTTTAAAGCTTAATGATTTAAAAACTGCGAAGACTCTCGCAAAACATCAACCATCACGCGCTTCGCGTAATAAGATATTTGTTTGCACACAAGATAAGGAATCATTAGGGGGTGTACCCCCATGCACCCCTAACGAGATCCCCCGAGACACCGGCATGAAATATTCAGCGCACCGAAATGGAGAATACACCCCTCAAAACAACATGTGTTGTTTGAATTATTAATTGAAGTGGGGGGAAATGGTGTTAGTTTACTGTGAGGTGATAGGAGTAATTTGTAACATTATCTATTGGATGTCCGTTCTAGATAAGACTAATTATAGAGTCTTGAAAAAATTTGACCTACTTGCCTAATAAATAAAGTCAATAAGCAAGCTGTATGAAATTTGCAAATTATTAGGTCCTAGATGATTTCCGCTAAAAGTTTGTTAATTTAGTTTAATTTTTTTTACGAGTGCTATTTAAAGGTTAATATCAGTGAGATACTCGCAAATTTACGCTAGCCTAGAGCTATAAATTATCACGGACTTCGGCAATAGTTGTAAAGAAAGTATACTAAGAATACACCTACGTGACACTGCGGCTAGTGCTGTGCGATGTTCATCGATGTTTTTAAAACATCGATGTTTTGTTACCGATGTTCTATGTTTTTAACATCGATGTTAGATGTCACAAACATCGATGTCGACATCGATGTTTATCTTTCGATGTTCAATATTATGAAAAAAAGGTTTTAAACTTAATTTTTCTAGCTCCGAAAATAAAATATTATTTTTTTAAGTGGTAGTATTTCATGAATTTGCTTAAAACTAGAAATTAGTAGGTTTCGCTTCAAGTCAATAAGCAAGCTGTATGAAATTTGCAAATTATTAGGTCCTAGATGATTTCCGCTAAAAGTTAGTTAATTTAGTTTATTTTTTTTACCAGTGCTATTTAAAGGTTTTGGTAAATAACTAATATCAGTGAGATATTCAAAATTTACGCTAGCCTGGCACTATTATTTATCACGACTTCAGCAATAGTTGTAAAGCAAGTTTACTAAAAATACACCTACGTGACACTGCGGCTAGTGCTGTGCGATGTTCATCGATGTTTTTAAAACATCGATGTTTTGTTACCGATGTTCTATGTTTTTCACATCGATGTTAGATGTCATAAACATCAATGTAGACATCGATATTTACCTTTCGATGTTCAATATTATAAAAAAGAGGTTTCAAACTCAATTTTTTTAGCTCCAAAAATAAAATATTAATTTTTGGAAATTAGTAGTTTTCGCTCCAGTCGATATCCAACAACATTGCCTTTTTTCTTGGATGGATTGTGTGTGAATTGCAGCACCGCAAATCGTCCCGGTATGCGTATCGACACTCGTTTAATTTCGGAGAATTACCGACCTAGCATAGTGGTATATTTTGTCTTCTCGCTCTATCACAATTCCTATCCTATCATCTGGTGACACTAAAAGCTTTAAAACTGTTTTAGGTACCTCCATACCATCGAAACGGCTATTTTCAAAAGCAGGTAAAACTGTGGCTGCTAAACGAAATAGCTTGCAAGGAAAAGGCCTATCCAAGCTTGTGTATGTTTATTTATTTTTTATTTTAGAATTCTTTGTTTTAGAGGACATGTTTTTATTTTTTGTTAGAGAATTTATTTATTTATTTGTTATTATCAGAACGTTTTTATATTTTGTTATAAAATAAGTTTAAGTTTTTGGACAAAAAATATAATTTTGATTTTTTATTTAAACTTCAACCTATTTTTTATTTTTTTTTAAATAGTAGCAATCTTTTAAATTTTAACATCGATGTTTAGTGAATATCGATATTTTACAACCGATGTTTACAAGACATCGATGTTTGCTTTCGATGTTAACATTGATGGTCAACATCGATGTTTGGTGTCGATGTCCCAGCGCTAACTGAGACAAACAGTAAGATATTGTTAAGTTATCTCTTTGAGCATATACCTACTAGAGGCAGCCTGGACGTGATTGCACGCAGAGCACAAGAGATAGGTTGTAGACTTATTGCACCAAGGCTTTCCCTAGTAGGTATATGCTTAAAGGGTAAGCTTATGCATATGATTTTAATACAGTTGGTCAGTTTTACTACCTACTGCAATCAGAACGCAGAACGAGAGAGAAAGGTTCTAGACTTATCGCGCCCACACTTCTTCTAGTAGATGTATGTTTGAAGAGTTAGCTTGTACATATGGCATTTGTTAATATAGTTGGTCAGTTTTATAACCTTCAAGCTTTACCTTTTGTTCATGCAATCAAGCGTGTGAGAGAAAAAGAAGAATATATGTATAACCTTTCCATTCTGCTACACGTGCTGTTTGGTGGGCGGGGAGACGTATATACACCTTCCCGCCGACCAGTTAGTCTGTTAATTGTTTTATGTAAATCCATAGCTGTAAATCAGAGGTAAATTTTCTTCTAAAAAAAGGTAAGCTAGAACATGCCGAAAAAATCTGAAGGGTTAGGTACAAAAAAATGTGACAACCATGACCACAAAATAATCTGTGTGATGATGCATTAAATCATGATATTAAATAGAACTGGAGAAATATCATAAGGAACGGATATCTTACACTAAGAAAACACTTTAAAACAGTAAATAAAATATTAGTAATCCTAATTAAATTTTCTAAGACAAAAGCCATTTGGTAAACAATTAAAGTTAATTTATAATTTTATTTTAATATGAGTAACTAAATAATTTTTGAAACAGATCGTAAAACAGGCTAAATGCGTTAGCCTGTTTTACACATATTTAATTTTTTGTCAGAAATAATTAATTTATTTTTAAAAATTGTGCTTTGCTTTACACGTTTTCAATTTCTTGACAATATCTGTTTATGCAGTGTTACCAATGACTACTAGTCAGCCCCTTTTTTTTATGGATAACAGTTAAGTTAACCTACCTGGAATACTTTCATGTGATTTTATTTCCTGTTCATGTTTTGTCGTGGTTTTTTTTTCTAATATAAAAAAATTACCACAAATATATTTTTCCAAGTGATATTTGTAACCCACTTACCCTACAGTTACTCATGCTGGTAACTTAGGGAAAAACAAATATCACTAAAATTTCCACAAACTTGGCCTATAAATAGGAGCTAGTTCAAATTTATTGTTAATAAATTGAAGTACAAAATTGTGAAAAAAATAAAATACACGTCAAAATGTATTGAAAATAAATTTTACAATTTATTGTTTGATAAACTGGTAAACACGAAAAGTTATAGCTATACTTAAATACATTTTAAGCACGATCAAGTAAAAAGAAATGTCATGATTGGCTACATTGGGCAATAATATAGTTTTAAAAATATTCTTATTAATAAAAATCCAATTAACCACAAATAATTAAAGCAAATAAGTCCCTTTTACATTTCTACACGCCATAATGGCGGTCTTTAAAAAGTAAACTACAATTATAAGAGTATTTTTCTCAGTTCCCATTAATAAAACACCCGGAAGGGCAGAATTAATAATAATGAAAGTTCATAGGCGTGCTATTTATAAATTAAGTATTTAGCGGTACAATTAATCTCGTTTTTAATTTTTTAACAGGAGAGCTTTTTTCTTTTTTTCCTCTGGTGTGACTTTTTGTATTTAAGTGTGTTGGCCTTTATGTTACGTTGCCAGAATTTTATTTACCTGTTTTTTCTTGGTTTAAGAGTCAGTTCTGTAGATTTTAACCACTGGTTATTTTAAACATTGATATCTTCGCAAATAATAAAATAAACATATTTAAACATTTCAAAAACTAAATAAAGAAATGTCAGAATTGAAGTGACAAATACAGCAGATACATTTTGAGGGAGTCTTAAAGGTAAGTTAAAGACAAAGAAAATCAGCTTTCTTTTATTATGACTCACACATACAGAACTTAGAAAGTTTCTTAGTGGATATTTTGGGATGCTATAGTCCTAAACGACGCAGTTTCATTTTCACCTTTTCAATGCGTACTACTAAAAAAAACCACAACTTTACCAAGTACCTTACGTCTTATTAAATTTACCAATCCTTAGGCGTTACGCCTTAATAAAAAGCTTGGTCATTTTGTTACTTTTCCTCATTATGGGGAAAAGATTGGTACTGCTTTAACAAAATAATATAATTAGCAGCATATTAGTCCTCTATGATACATATTTTAATTTTTTCATTATTCTGATGAATAACTTTTTTAAAGTAGCTACAACCAAATAACTTTTTTATATTAACGCACTAACCAGAACTAATTTACTGTTTTACTTATCTTTTCCAAGTACAAGGTACCGTGGGCGCCGGCTTTTTAGATGATTAACCCATTTTATTTCCTCGTTGCGTCAACGCTCCAAATATCGAAACATGCAGATATTGCATTTCACGGAACCACCATAACGCGGAAGTCACGAGGATATAGAAATAATTAAATTTTATAAAAGTTAAAAAAATATATGGTAAATAAGATTTTTTTATATGGACTATATCAATAATAAAATAATTTCCTTGTTAAAAAGGTTATTTGTAAAATTTTAGAGTTTTGTTAAATAGTGTTGCAACAAACCTAAAGTTTGCTACATAAAATATAAATTTAGGTAAGTTTTACAAATATGTGTTAATTTGTAAAAAAATATTCAAAAGTGATTTGGTTGTAGCTTCTTTTAAAAAATGTTACATCAGAATAATAAAAATATGTATCATAAAGGATAATTTAACATTTTTCAAAAGAAAAAAAAACTTTCATTTTTTAAATTTGATTTTCTGAACAAAGAACATTGTGTAAAAATTTAAGGGATCGGAGAAAAACTACCGAAAATACAGTGAAAATAAGGTAAGCCGATAAAACTCGCTTATGAAGGTTTAACACGAATTTTGTAAGTGTTTAAAACTTTAACGCGTTTTTCCCACTACTCACGTTTTCAAAGTCGGTGTCCCGCATAACTTCAAAACTACTGCACCAATCTTTTTTAAATTTTTGAATACTATTTCTGCACATAATTTACGAGGTAACGCGGGAGAGTTTTTTAAAATTTGTTAATATTTTTTATTATACAGTAACAAATTAGCCGACATTTCTCGCAATAATCACGTTTTTCACTTCAAAATGTTCCCAAAAAATGAAAAATTAAAATTTCGAAAAACTCCTTTCCGCGTTATCTGGGAGAGAAGATTATCTAACAAAAAAACTTTAGCCTTTTAATTTTGCATGATCCAGCACCTAGTTATAAGACGCACCGCACTTTTTGCCGGGAAGCTTCCAAATAATTGCTGTCATTGCCGTATTTTTTAATATGTCTTTATGAAAATTTTACTTAAAATTCTTAATGTTTTATTTTAATGTGGCATTAGTTTTAATAAATAGATCTTAACCGTGTCTTTCAAAAAAAATCGCAAAAATGTGACTTTTTTGCACGAATTAACGGTACTCCCCCTTAAGCGGCTTTCAACTTTTTGATTTACTCTGTATATTTTTTAATTCTTAATAAATCTTACTACTGCTATGCACCAACTTTTATAAGAATTAAAATTTTCTGACAAATTTAAAATTAAAAAGGATGCCATCTGTTGCTGCACACTTAGTAGTGGACCACACTGTATAAAAGTCTTTTAAAAAGAATAATTTTTAAAAATGCATTAAGATTAACATACCTGTAAATAAATAAATTAACTATTTTGTTGGTATTTTAATCTATTTTACAAAAATGTGTATATTAAATGCTATTATGGACAAATTTTAATAATAGAGATTATTGCAAGTTGCCTTAATAGGGTAGGGTCAAGGAAGTTTAAAGGTGTATGGAAGCCCAAAGCTATGGCCCATTCGATCAAAAAATGTCCAGCCCAGTATGAAAATAACTGTCAGAGTTGGCCCCGCCGATTCTGCGCAATAACAAAATTCCACGAAATAATTTAATGTGTTCCCTACTTACACACTGATAAATCAGTGTGTAGTTAGGCAACACATTATACTTTTATGAGAGCCGTAATGGTCTTAGGTTGTCTAAGGTTTTTGGTGCAAGGGCTGAAACTATATCCGCGCTGTATCGTCAACCGTCGTCGTCTCATCATTCGTCATTTTCGTTGTGGTTTGTGCCCTTTGCGCCGATTGTTTTGCTTTGTGTGAGTACCTATATTTTGTGGTTGCAGAAGTTTTTGGATTGATAAAAACCTTCTTATTTTAGTGATTAGTGTTTATTAAATTGTGACTATAATTTTGTGTTTATTGTTTGTTACTTATAATATCGTAACAAAATGATTAGAGGTTGTATGGTTTTGTCTTGCAAATCCAAGGGTAACATACCGGCATTTTTTACTTTAGGTAAGTATTTCTTATATTTAAATTAGGTGCTTCTTATGAGACGTAACGTTAGGTAACCGAAAAAATAATAATATATCAATTATGAATAATAAAATAATGAAAATTTTATAGGAAATGGCAGTGAGAAAAGTAAGGCAATCTTAACTATCTTTTAGATGATTTCCACAATGTTTGTGTATTTCTGTGGATTATTAAAAAGAAATAAGGTTAACATTTAGGTACTTTTATTTCATTTAATAATTTAGTGCATTCTTTTAAAGGATCAAAATTATTAATTACCTGGCAGACCAGGCAAATTTTAATATATACAGGTCCTTCTAATTGAATGAAAGAAAGTACAATTTTATGTTAAAGTTCCTTTTTGCTTTTTCTGTATTTGTTTAAGAAGAAATTAGATTTTTGGTTTCTTAAACTTACATTATCAACTTTTTAAGCTCGACATACTGTAGACACATAATATTTAACGGATACTGTTACAATGGATACCTAGGTACCAAAGGTTACTAAACATTTTTAACCACTATTATTCTGTCTCATTAATATTTGTTATTAGTGAAAAGTATATGCCTAAAAAGCAGTTATAAAAATTTTCACTTTTTAATGTACAACCAGAATCTTAGGATTAGATTAAACTCATTTACACTATCTTGCCCTTCTTTTATCACAAAATTGGTGATAAGTACATGAAACTATCATACAATGTTTGAAATTTATTTTAAAAAATCTTGTTTTTATTTATTTACAAATACTTTTGGTAAAAATAAAAAACTCACAAAAATATCGACCATTTAAATAGAAGGCTTCTTTCCATATTATATCAGATGATATAAAATCCAATATTACACAATAATTTTAAATATTCTATGGTAGTATCGTTTAATAACCAACAATTTTGTGCAAAAATAAAAAAAAAGTGAATGCTTGAATTTGACATTTGATGATGTCAACTTTATAGATAGTAACAAAGAACCAACCCCCCTATTCCCGCTGCCCTGCACGCCTGGACAATTTTGTTCTACAGTATTGGGCTTCCATACACCTTTGTCCTTTAAACTTCCTTGGGTAGGGTACTATTTATAGAGACTTCTCAAATAGTGCCTGTACTTAAATATAACACAGTTTAAAGTTATTGCACACATCTTTTTGAGACTAGTAATAATTATAAAAAAAAGAAAGACTTTTTTTACTCATTTTGAAGTTGTAGTTGGCTTAATATTTAACTGAAGTGTACGGGTTTATTTTTTATTATTATTCTTGTTATATTTTCTGTGTGATAAAACATGTTTTAGAGGCATTACCTTTGTGCATCAAAAACGCTTTTTTCATTGATATGCATTATTATATATAGAAAGGTACAATATTTTTAGAGTCAAATTATATTTAAATAAGTCGGCCTAAAACATATGAAAAGCAAGGTTATACGGATTTTCTACCTCTAAGACATTTCACGATTGTGTTCGACATTCGTTCGGTTACACGAATAGTTTCGAACTCAAAATAAGACACTGCTATAACCAAAAAAGGGCACGTCCTAAAAACTGCAATAATAAAGCCAGGCACTATCCTTATTAAGGGTGACCTTATCTTAAAATGCATCTGCGCAAGCTCAAATGTCAAAATAAGTCCGACAATAAAAGTGCCTGGCCTTATTTAGCTGTGAAATACTTTTCTAATACATACGCTACTGTAAAAGGCAAAATCTTCACTGTTATCTTGTTGGTTACCTCTTACTCAGAGAACCCATTTAAACTTGCAGCACTAGATAATCAGAATTCGTGAAAAAAAAGCAGTTGACGTGCTGTGAACCTAGTTAATGTGGCCTTATTCCTTTAGATAAACATTTTATTTTTACTCTTGTAATGTTCCTAACTAGTTGGTGCTAACTATGCTTTTCTATAAATAAGAACATCTATATAAAAATAATTGTATATTATTATTATTATGACACCTATATTATGTACGCCAATGAGATGTTAATATCTCAACCGGGGGGTAATTCACCAAGAAATAATAATATAATGGTCGAAATGGCATATCGCCCTCAGGTCTGATCATTAGGAGACCCTAACACGTTGAGGCAGGAAGACTTTATATGCGGCTAATTGGGTTGAAATGACCAGTATGATGTTTCGAGGGAAAGTTTTTGTAATATTAAAGAAGAAAATAATACAGAAACTGAATAAAGTAATGGTGGCTTTTTATTTAATTGCAAAAATATAAAATTTATATGGTGATAAATATTGATATATGAATTGCACTTGATATATTAAGAGAAATATTCATATAATTAATATAACTATTGTTGTTTTTTTAATTATTTTTTTTTTATATATTGTTAGGATTTCTTTCTTAAAATTTATCAAAAAAGTACGTACTTTTCTTCTTCTAAAAAGTCCATAACACTAACGCTTCTCCTACCTATGGAGAGCTTTTTTTAGCAAAAACTTAATATTATACAAAGCATTTTGTCCCCCTTAATATTTTTTCCTATAAAAGCTATTTAAGTAAAATTGTAATGGATGTCGTACAATAGAAAGAAATCGAATATATCTTTAGGAGCGCGAGTCGAATAAAAAGCGTTTGCAGATGTATGGATGTCGGATCGTTATTTAAAATTTAAAAGATGTACTTCAGGGAAGGATTAGGATAAATTAGTAAAATAAAAAAAAAATAAAAGAAACTAGTCACTCAGGCTTGGTCCAGTGATACCACAGAGATGAGAGATTCTCGTCTCTCGTCTTGTCTCGTCTCGTCGAGACAAAAGACTGATTTTTCTCCTCTCGTTTAAAGATTTAAGATAAGACGGAAAAATGTTCTTCTTTTGACAAGAGTCTTTTTTTTTTTTTAGGTTCCTCGTTCTCTCGACCATTCCCAGGAAAAGAAGAAGAAGACCATAAGGTCAAAACAATATGAGATAATTTAAAAAGGACTATAAATTAGAAATTAAAATGCTATTAAGTATTAAAGATCAGATTTTAAAAAATATTAAACAAGAAATAGTTGTACATGGTTTATATATAATTTTTTATAAAACGGTGCAAAGAAAGGATAATTTTTTAAGCAATTTTGTGTTCATAAAGTAATACTTTTTTGTACTAGGGCAAAAATGTATATTTTTTTAATTGACTTTGCTTGACACCATAACTTAAACCTTTCATAAACCGTTCGTATATTATTTCGGCTTCACTGAAATTAGTTGATATCCCCTCAGCGTCTTTCCTTACACTGCAACTTCTACAGAATTGTTTATATATATATATATATATATATATATATATATATATATATATATATATATATATATATATATATATATATATATATATATATATATATATATATATATATATATATATATATATAACAGATATTTTACAGGGTGCCACAGTTTTGAGTGCATCCCGTATTTAAAAATAGAAAGTTGATGATGGTTTAACGAAAACGAAACGTCGTACAAAATTTTCCAACGCTGTTTTGTAGAGCTTAAGAAGTGGCCATAAAAAGTGTCTTTTGTTTTTCCATATTTCTTTAAATAACGTCGGGAAAAGAAAACGAAACGCTTTGGTTTTTTTCCGGATATCTCCGGAAGAACTTGGAATTTAACAACTTTTAATAGGTATTTGTTAGGCACCTAAATGCGCAACTTTGCCATAATTTAACCGACTTCCTATCTCTTACGGTTTCCGAGATCCCCATGCATGCACTCGATTCTGTGGCACCTGTTTAAATTTAAATTTTATATATATATATATATATATATATATATATATATATATATATATATATATATATATATATATATATATATATATATATATATATATATATATATATATATAGTTTTATTATTTAGTATTCTTGGGTTTAAAGGCAGATAAAAAAAAAATTTTTAAATAAAATATAATTTTTAAAATTAACGTTTCGGTTTCTCTAGTATGAGGCCTTCATCAGAATGTCTGCAATACAAAGAGAAAAACACAAATAGAGCTGTGACAAATTTTCAAAAATTATATAGTTACCTTATTAGTAGAGATTTCCATAAGTAGTCATTGTTAAAATTCAACATAAACACACATTTTCAAACGATCACTCAAACGATTATTGATACACATATTACAAACATAGTGACAAAAATTTAAAATTTCTTAATAAAAGGCATCAGCCGTTATGAGTATTATTTTTTTTTTTAATTTAAAATTTAAGGAATTTATTTCTTTGTAACAACCACGATAGGACATCTATGGTATATTAACAAAATTATGTTAATCCACTGCATTAAAATTACGGAGTTTTTTTTAAAGTTTTTCTCATGGTAGAGTATCAATTTGATGGTAGGTAAAGGTGGCAGCATTTAGAGTTTTTAAGTTATTTGTTATTAAATTTTTTTCTTTAATATGTTATTCTTATTATTATTTAAATTTAATAGTTACGTAATATGCTAGAAATCAACTGAGTAGATTGTAGTATAAATTTGCTTAAATTTTTTGTATCAGTTTTTGCGTTTACTGTATTTTTCGTTTTTGTATATCATTTCCTGAAATTTCTTTTTTTGGGATTACTTTCAGTTTTCAAATTTTGTGTTATTGAAGTCAAATGAATGGTTTTGTTCTTGTGTGTGATTTGTGGAGCTGTTTTGTTTTTTTTGTTTTGTGGGCATTAAGTCTGTTTTTCGAATCTTATTTGCCCAATGTACAAAATTTTTGGAAATTATTAAAAGGGGATCTCATAAATTATATTATTTTTTAATTTTGTCTTTTAGATAACTGAAATTTTGTTTAAGAAGATTGTGCCCCTTATGAGCCACTGTTATATTTTTTTTTTGAAAATTTTTTGCAGGTTTTCAGATAATTTTGGTACGTATGGTAAAGAAATGTGTTGTTTTGGCACTATTTTTTTGAGGTTTTGGTACTATTATAAAATTGATGAATTCTTTTTAAAAATAGAGTGTATAAGATGTTCTGGATAATTATTTGATCTTAAGGCATTTTTGGCTTTTCGATTGCCTTTCTTAAAAATTAGGATCACTTAATTTTATTGCCCTATCGGCCAGACCTATGATAACTGATTTTTTTTTTTTGAATGGGGTGTTGGGAATTAAAATTTAAATATCTTGCTGACCAGGTTTCTTTTTGAAATTCCTTTTATTTTTTTGTTTTTATTGTGTAACGTTAGTCAAGGAAGTTAATTTTGTTGTGTTTTTCTACTTCCATTGTAAACTGCAATTTATTGTGGTAACTGTTAAACGTTTTGAGGAGGTTATCTAACTTGTCTTGTGGAGCGGATGTTATGCAGTCGTCAACTACCGGAAGAAAAAGGGGGGTGAAAGTCTAGTTTTGTATTTATGATTGTTTCCTCAAAATCTTCAAGGACTAGCGTGCACTACACTTGAGATAAGGACCCCATAGCACATCCGTCGATTTGTTTGTAATACTTGCCGTTATATAAAAATAGGTCGAATTTAATGTTTTTTCGACAGCTTCTAAGAAGTCTTCTAGGGGAATATCTGTGTGTACTTTTATTTGATCCCACTTTTTTTAATAATGTCTTTGGTCAGGTTTATAGGGATATTTGTGTAAAGTGAAACAATCTAAGGATATAATAAATGATTTTCTGGTAGACTAATTGATTTTATTTTTTTTTAAAATGCCATGGGGTCTTTTATATAATATTGATTTTGGTTTATTACTTTATTAAGAATATTTTTAAGATATTTCGAAAGTTTTTCAAAAGGTGATTGTGTACATGATACGATTGGTCTAAGGGTTTCCGTTTTTATGTAGTTTGGGTAAACCGTATATTCGGTGGAATTGCGTTGTGGATCTTTAAGTTTTTTTGCTGTAGTAGGTGATATATAGGTTTTATTTTCCCAGTGTGAGATTATATCGTTACTTGTTTTTGGTTTTATTATGGGGTCATTCTTAATGATTTTATACGTCGTGTTGTCAAAAGATCATTCATTTTTTTATCGTACTCAGTAGATTTCATTATTACTGTTTTGTTTGACTTATCTGGTCTTAAAATTTTTAAGTCTGGATTATTTTTTATAAATATTTTTTTTTTTTTAATTTGCACATAAGGTAGTTTGCGTGGTATTTTTTTTGGTTTGGGCTTTTTCTATGGTTAGTTATTAAATTGCAGCACCGTGATCGGATGTCGTCTTTTACACTAGATTGTAAATTTGTGATTGATACTTCAATGTTGGTTTTAATGTCAGGTTTTGGTATTTTGGTGGGATTTTCGAAAGGCATTGCAAAATTTTCCTAAACTGAAATTTCCGTGACACAATCTGGGATGACAGTATCAGTCAAATTCTCAATCCAATCTTTTTTTTGCGCATTATTGATAGGAAAATTTTTTTGTTTTTTATTAGCATGTCAAATTTGTTTGTGTTTTTTTTGTAGTTTTAAAAAGTTTTTCATATTTTAGATTTTGGCTGCTTAAGAAATTTTGTAAATTTATGGTTGGTAAAAACGATCTTAGAGTTTGATCTATGTTCATTATTTGATTTTGCAACATGTTAATATGTTTTGTTGTATCAGTTATAAGAAGTTTAAGATAAATTTAAATTTAGGAAAAATAACTTCATGGAAATTTCTCTCAAGGTTTTTACATTTGAAACTTATATGCTTAATATTAAGATTTAAAAAGATTGGTGTTACGTTCTCCATTTTGCAACGAAGAAGAAAAATTCGTCGATTTTTTTGATTAGCTAATTTGGTCTTTAAGTTGGAAAATAGTTTCATAAATTCCTACAGCATCTTTCCATATTCTCTTGTTATGTTTGTAGAAATGCATATTTTCACCCATGCGTATATTTTTAGAAGTGGTTTCTTTTCTTTGCCTTGTTTAGGATATTGTTTTTTATTTAGTATTCTTGGGTTTAAAGGCAGATAAAAAAAATTTTTTAAATAAAATAAATTTTAAAAAAGTTTCCCTAAGAGGTTTCATCAGAATGTCTGCAATAAAAGAGAAAACACAAATAATTGATTAATTACAAAAATTAATATGTTCCTTTTATAGAGTTTTCCCCATAAGTAGTCATTGCCTAAAAAATTTTAAAGACATAAAATTTTGTATACACATATTACAAACATATGACACAAATTTAAAATTTCTTAATAAAGCATCCCGTTTGGATTTTTTTTTTTTTTTAATTTAAAATTAAGGAATTTATTTCTTTGTAACAATTACGATAGCGACATCTATGGTATATTAAAAAATATATTTAACAGCTTTTAAAATACGGAGATTTTTTAAAGTTTTTTCATGGTAGATAATTTGGGTAGGTAACAGGTGGCAGCTTTTTGAGATTTAAGTATTTGTTGATTAAATTTTTTTCTTTAATATGTTTCTTAATATTTAAATTTAATAGTTGAAATGCTGAAATCACCGAGAATTTTGGTATAATTTGTTTAAATTTTTTTAACATTTTGCGTTTACTGTATTTTTTCGTTTTTGTTTTCAACTTTTCCCCGAAACCTTTTGGGAATTTCAGTTTTCGTTTTTGTGTTTTGGTCAAATGAATGGTTTTGTTCTTGTGTGTGATTTGAGAGTGTTTTGTTTTTGTCGAGGGGCATTAAGTGTTTAAACTGGCTAGTTTGCCCAATGAAATTTTTGGATTTTCAAGGGGGGCTCATAAATTATTTCTTTTTTTTTTTTCAATTTTTTCTTTTTTATAACGAAATTTTTTTTAAAAAATTGTGCCCCATGCCATTTAATTTTTTTTTGAAAAATTTTTTTTTCAGTAATTTTTAGGGAAAAAAGGTTGTTTTACAAGGTTTTTGTCATTATAAAATTGAGAATTCTTTTTTTAAAAAAAGGTAAGATGTTTGGATAATTATTTTTTTCTTGGCATTTTTTCTTTTTTGATTCCTTTTTCAAAAAAAAGGTCACTTTTTTTTGCCCATCGGCCAGACCTATGATAACTGATTTTTTTTTTTTTTTGAGATAGGGGTTGGGAATTAAAATTTAAAATCTTGCTGACCATTTCTTTTTTTTCCCTCTCGTTTATTTTTTTTTTATTTTAAAAAGGTTTCAAGACAAGGAATTATTTTGTTTGTTTTTCACTTCCTTTAAATCAATTATTGGGAACGTAAACGTTTTTTAGAGGTTATCTAAATTTGTGGGGATTTTGCAGTCGCAACATACCGGAAGAAAAAAGGTAGGGAAAGTCTAGTTTTGTATTTTTTGATTGTTTCCTCAAGACTTCAAGGACTAAACTGCTATAACCCTTTAGATAGAGGACCCCATAGCACATCCGTCGAGTTTGTAATACTTGCCGTTATATAAGAAAAAAGGTCCCAATTTAATGTTTTTCGACAGCTTCTAAGAAGTCTTCTAGGGAATATCTTTTGTACTTTTATTTGATCCCACTTTTTTTAAAATGTCTTTGGTCAGGTTTATAGGGATATTTGTGTAAAATTTAAACCACATCTAAGGATATAAGTAAATGATTTTCTGGTAGACTAATTGATTTTATTTTTTCTTTAAAAAAGCCATGAGTCTTTTTTATAATATTGATTTTGGTTTATTACTTTATTAAGAATATTTTTAAAATTCCTTAATTTTAAATTAAAAAAAAAAATAATACTCATAACGGCTGGGTGCCTTTTATTAAGAAATTTTAAATTTGTGTCACTATGTTTGTAATATGTGATAAATAATCGTTTGAGTGATCGTTTGAAATGTGTGTTGAATTTTAAAATGACTACTTATGGAAATCTCACTAATAAGGTAACTTTTATTAATTTTTGTAATTAGTCATTTTTGTTTTTCTTTGTATTAAACTTGGGTTTCCCTTAATTTTAAAATTATATTTTATTTAAAAAATTTTTTTTTTATCTGCCCTTCCCAAGAATACTAAATAAAAACAATATCCAAACAAGGCAAAGAAAAAAATTTAAACAATATATCAAGCGGGTGAAAATATGCATTTCTTCAAGTCAAGAGAATATGGAAAAGATGCTGTGGGTTTATGAAACTATTTTCCAACTTAAAGACCAAAGTAACAAAAAATCTTTTAAATTCCCTTTTTTAAATCTAATATTAAGCATATAAGTTTCAAATGAAAAAACCGAGAAAAAATTTCCATGGTTATTTTTCCTAAAATTTAAATATAAATTTAAATTATTTTGATACAACAAAAATATTAAAAAATTTGCAAATCAAATAATGAAAAATCAAACTCTTCTTTTTACCAACCATAAATTTACAAAATTTCTTAACGGCCAAAATCTAAAATATGAAAATTTTTAAAATATCGGGAAAAAAAAACCAAACAAAGGACATGTAAAAAAAAACAAAAAATTTTCTTAATAATGCGCAAAAAAAGTTAATTGAAGACTGATATTTCCGTTGGTAGGAAATTTAGTTTAGACCAAATTGAAGTTAAAAATCCCCCCAAATACCAAACCTACTTTTTCCAAGAAGCTTTCAACAAAACAACAAAAAACGCCCGCCCTCTGAATTTTAAAAAAATAAAAAAGTAAAAAAACCACCAAAATCCCCCTTTTGAAATTAAAAAAAAAAAAATTTTTAAAAAAAAAACCGCAAAAATTTAAACCAAAAAAGTCAAACAAAACAAAATAATGAAATTCTGGCGGTAAAAGAATGATCTTTAAAGACAACACGAGTAAAAAATATTTACCCAAATAACCAAAAACAAGTAACGATATAATCTCACACTGGGAAAAAAAAAACCATATATCACCCACAGCTAAAAACAAAGATCCCCGTTCCACCTAAAATACGGTTTTAACCCAAAAAAACCTAAAGGGAAAACCCTTAGGTAATGTACAAATCACCTTTTTGAAAAACTTTAAAATTTAAAAAATTCTTAATAAAGTAAAAAAAATCAAATTATAAAAAGACTCGGTTTTAAAGAAAAATAAAAATAATTATTTTTCCAGAAAATCATTTCTTTAATCCTTAGATGTGGTTTTTCCTTTAAAAAATACCCATAAATGACCAAAGGAATTAAAAAAAAGGGGATCAAAAAAGTACCACGAAATTCCTAAGACTTTTAAAACTGTGAAAACATTTGACCATTCTTTAACCAAATAAACAATAAGTGTATGGGCCTTCCAAGTGACAAGCAGTTTGAAGTCTTGAGGAAACAAATAAAACAAAACTAGCTTCACCTACCATTTTTCTTCCATTTACCATAAATCCGCTCCACAAACAAGAAAAAACCTTCCCCAAAACTGTTCAGTACCACAATAAATTCGTTTTGGAAGTAGAAAACACCAAATCTTCCTTGATCTAACGTTCAAAAAAAAAAAATAGAAAAGGTGGTACACAAAAACCTGGTCAGCAAGGTTTTAAATTTTAAATTCCAACCCATTAAAACAAAAGGTCTGGCGAACTAAATTAAGGGGGATCCTAATTTTAGAAAAGGAACAAAAGCCAAAAAAGCCTTAAAATCAAATAATTTCCAAAAACATCTTATACACTCTATTTTTTAAAAAAATTCATCAATTTTATAGTACCAAAACCAAAAAATTAAAAAACACCCTTTTTCCATACGTCCAAAATAAAACCTGAAAAATTTTTAAAAAGAAAAATGTGGGCAAAGGGTTTTTTGATTGCAAAAGCAAAAAAAAAAATTAATTTGGATCCTTGTAATAACTGCCAAATGTTTTCATTGGGCAAAAGCCGAATTAAAACGACTAACCCCAAAAGACAAAAAAAAAACTCTCACAAACCAAAAAACAAAAAACCCTTCATTTTACTTTCAAAATGCAAAGTAACCAAAAAAAATTTCGAATGATAGTTCAAAACGAAAAATACGTAAACGCAAAACAACAAAAAAATTTAAGCAAAATCTACAACTCTCAGTTGTTTCTGGATATTGGCTTTAAAAATAAAATAAGAAAACATATTAAAGAAAAAAAATCAACAAATATACTTAAATCTCAAATCTTTAAACCACCAATACCATCAAAATCTACCATGAAAAAAATTTTAAATTTGTTTAAATATTTCCCTATTTTTTAATTAATAAAGTGTTTTTGAAAAAAATAAATTCCTTAATTTTAAATTAAAAAAAACAAAAATTTAAAAGGCGATGCCCAAAGAAATTTAAAATTTGTGTCCATAAAGGTTCAATAATCGTTTGGTGTGGAACTTTGAAAAATTTTTTTATGTTGTTTTAAAAATGATATTTGGGAAACTCTACTAATGGAACTTATTAATTTTTGTAAAGTGTCTTTGGTTTTTCTTTGTATTGAGCATTCTGATGAAGGCCCCCGAGGCCAAACGTTAATTTTAAATTTTATTTTATTTAAAAAATTTTTTATTCCAAACCCGAATTAAAAAAAAAAATATCCTAAAACAGGAAAAAAGAAACCACTTTAACTATATATATATATTATATATATATATTATATATATTATATATATATATATAAATATATATAAATATATATATATATATATATATATATATATATATATATATATATATATATATATATATATATATATATATATAACCAGCTTTAATTTGTAAGTACCGTTTTCTTACTAAGAACTTTTTAATCAAAATTTTGAGAACCTTTAATTAATCTTTTAGTTTATTGCAAAGAATTTTTTAAATAAATTAATTAAAAAAAATTAAAACCAAGCTTTTATTAAGGTGTACTAAAAAGAAAAAAAAAACTTTACATTAAATCAAACCTAAAAATTTATTACAGTACACAATTTACATGATATAAAAGCTTGTCGTAATATTTACCCGCCTTAAAAAAAAAACAGTTTTTTAAAGATTAAGTTACCTATTGTTTTCTTATTTTTTTACACAGGTAAATCCGACAAGCTTTATATCATATAAATTATGTAATGTAATAAATTAATGGGTTTGACTTAATTTAACGTATATTTACTTCTTTTAGTGCATGTATACAAGCTTGTTTTTAAAAATGTTGTTAACTATTAATTAATTAGTTTTTTATTTTTTAGTTTTATCATTTGATTTGATCTTTGGAAGTTCGCCTTTTTGAACTTAGAGTGACGTCATTTATTTCAGCATTTTCTTTCAGAGTCATTTTTTTCAGCAAATCCTTTCATTTGACATCCATATCATGGCAGTGCATAAAAATAACTAGTTTGCCATCTTGAGTGGTCCGCCATATTGAAAGTAGTAGGTATAACGTCACTCAGCAAACCATGTATTGTCATTTAAACTAAACCTGTAAGAAAAAATTCTGGTAAATGGGTTGAAAATAACTGCTTTAAAATTAAGTTGCAAGATTTGACCTAAACAAATATACAAACCAACACTGCAAGTTAAAAGCTTGTAAAAACATAAATTTATCAAACTTTGTTTTGGTTCTCGTCAAGTGACCACGTGTTTTGAAAACTATATACCTTTTTCGGGAAACGACCGCTGTTGGCGCGCAAAACAAGTTTTTACTTTAAATGGGCAAGGGGATATATACCCTGCCATCTAAAAGTGTCACAAGAAGATTTTTGACGTCGGTTCGATTTCTAATCTATTTTTGGGTCACACGTAAAGCGTAGCCCGCGGTTTAAAATAAATACTTATTAAACGAAAAAAAGGGCCCTAACAAAAAGGTATCCCGTTTTTCACCTCCTAGTGCTTGGTTGTTCCTGAGGAAATGGTTTTTTGGGCTTTTTAGTAATGTTAGGATAATATAGTTTAGATTTAGACTAAAAATATACCTGAAATGTGCTGGTTAAATGGACGCCTAAAGAAAGCCATATAGCTTAGGCTTTCTTCAGGCGCCAAAGCAAGCAAAATTGAAAAAAAATGTAGAAAGTTCGTTACAGACAGACGGATTGACTAAATAAAATACATTTATATCTAAATTATAATAATTGTTTCATTTTTAAGATTATACTTTGAAGACTATATCCAAGATTAGTAAATAGAGTTGAAATGAGTCTTATATGGTCAAGAAATGTTGTTTTACTTAATCAAAGTTTGTATTTTTTTAGACTTAATAATTTTAAATTTACAATATTTATATGTATCATCGTGCATTAGTTTGAAAATCAGGGCTGTTTTCTAAAATGTCATAGATTTTACAAAGGTTAAACTGAAAGCCATTTAATAGAAAAACTAGTGGCTTTTATAACTTTTCACGGTATAAAGGTAAGAATGTGTAAGATAATTATGTGGCCTTCGCCAATCTGTCGAGAGATTAAGAAAAAAGAAACGGACAAAAGTTATCCACAATGGAATATTTTATTATTTTTTTTAACTAAATTTGTTAAAAAATGTTGTAGATTGTGTTTTTTTATACTCACGAAGGACTGATCTGGGATGTAGAGTTGGAACTCTTAAGCGGTTATGACACAAACGGCCAAGTGATGATCGCGTTGTTAAATTTAGCAATGGACTTAGCAATTGTTAAAAGTTAACAACGGTTTAGAATATTTAACCAAACGTCACTGTTAGTGTTATTCAATGACTTTTTTGTAGGTAACGTGGCTAAATCTGACATTTAGTTAAATATTCTAAACTGTTTTAACTTGGTTGTTAAAAGTTGTGGTTAGTGGTTAGTGGAAATTGTTAAAAGAAAGAAGTAACAAAATTTGCTAAGGCCGGTGGTAAATTTAAAACCCAACGGAAAAATCCCAAATCATTTTTCGATGAAAGCAGTAATATGGTAATATGCAAAATGTAAGGGCTGACGTAGACTTTAACTGGATTATCGAAATAATATTTCTTTTTATGACAAGAAGAAATGGTTTACTTAGGAAAAGAAAAGAGAAATATGTACTTATGCAATAAAATTTATTCTTTTTAACGTAAGAACAATTTTGTATGTTTTATTTTAAAATTCCTATCTATCTATCAATAATATATATATATATATATATATATATATATATATATATATATATATATATATATATATATATATATAAATATATATGACATTTTATTATTACTATTCAGAGTGTCTTATAAAATGAAGTTTAAATTTTTTTAGACATTTTTATATTTCGCAAGCAAAAAATTTTGGATACTTGTAAAACTTCCTGAAAATATCAATAAGATGTCCCATTTATAAGTTCCTTTTTGGTTATTCAAGAAACACATTTAAAAACCCCCCAGGATGGCCAGTAGCCATGTCACTTTTGTTACTCAGGCACCCCTACTCACCAATTTTAAAAGCAAATGGATATCTAAAGGTTCAAATAATTTAAAGGTGAAACCCTTATATATATATATATATATTTATATATATATATATATATATATATATATATATATATATATATATATATATATATATATATATATATATATATATATATATATATATATATATATATTTATATATATATATATATATATATATATATATATATATATATATATATTTTATATATCTATATATATATATATATATATATATATATATATATATATATATATTATATATATATATATATATATATATATATATATATATATATATATATATATATATATATATATATATATATATATATATATATATATATATATATATATATTTTTATATATATATATATATATATATAATATTTTTACTTTATTCTTGGGTATAGGTTTGACAAAATTAAAACAACATACTTCAACGTTTCGCCCTCTTTGGGGCTTTTTCAACATATAATGTTTTTAAAAGCCTATATCTGTCTCGCAGTAAGTATACTTTCTAATTTTTTTTCCTGAAATCAATTTCAGAAAAGTTATTGGAACTTGTAAGCGCGCGTAATAACCAATCAAAAAAACCTGTATAAAAAATATATTTTTTTAAATTCTTAATTAAGACTTTTATTAACTATTGTATTAAGAAAAAAAAATACATTTTTTGGTTTATTATGGGTCAAAAGTATCCAAATTTGAGATTTTTCGAACTTTTAAAAATTGATATCTTCAAAAATATTAACTTTATCGTTAAAAGTCATAGGACCTTTTTAATTTATACTTTAATAAAGAATATAAAAAACAATTGTCCGGTTAAAAAATAACGATTTCTTGCAATTGTTTAAACAATTTCCGTTTAAACAATATGGTGGCGCCATGGCAACATGCATTTATATCATTAGTAAGGCAATTTAAAGAGGATTGTATAAAAAAATTAAGGTGGAATATTTTCGGTACTCAAAAAAATTAAGGTGGAATATTTTCGGTACTCGTGCTCCGATTCCTCCTAGACTATTCTGTCTAATTAATATATAATATTATTACATATTTTTATTTAATATACTTATAAACTTTATTTATGCAGAATGTGTGTCTTCATTTGAAAATAGTAGAATTGATAAGATCGCGTGGATAGGTTTTTTTAAATATGTTTTTCATTTAAAAAAGGACATTTTGCATTATATTGTTAATCTGTTGCTAAGAATCCCAGTTAAATTAGGGTAAATTAAACCACGTTTTGCAGGATTTTTTCACAAAATTCTTGGATAAGCGTTAAGCAACAAAAAAAGCAAAGAAAAGAAAAATAATAAGTAATAAAAAGTGCATTTATTTAAGAAAGTAGTTTTTTATAGTTGTCATTTTAGATATTGTTAATTGACCCAGGTCTGAACCAGGAATTGAACCTAGGCAGCTATGGATACTGGCAAACAGAGCACACCTATCACATATGTCGGTTCACCATATATCCCAGTTGATATCGATGTGGTTATTAAGTTGTTTTTAGAAGAAAAAAAAAAAGAAATTTAGTGTCTTTATTATTTTTAGAAATATTTATTTAGCAATGTAAAAGAGGTTAAATTACTTTTATCATGGCTTGTATTGGTTTTTAAGAGTTAAGACATTGGAGTAAATGAAACTTAATTCATTAATGTCTGTTCTTTTGTTTATAGATTTGGGATGTAAAAAAATATCCGCCATTTCTAAAAACAGTTTTTTGTTATAGTTATTCTCACTATCCAATACCTTTGCTTAGCTAAAATTAAAAAGGCAACCTGATTGATTTGTATGTTCAGTTAATACACATGTATTTTAATTAAGTCTACAGTCACGTTTGTGTGACGTAATTCTATCTTTTAGAACCCTGGAAGTTTGTCCTATATATACAATGTCACATTCAGAACAAGAAATTTAGTCTTTTATCGATTTCCGGGGTTGTTTGAAAAAATAATTTTAGCCTCCGAGATGGGCGCTAAAATTATCAGGTAATATATATATATATATATATATATATATATATATATATATATATAAAATATATATATATATATATATATATATATATATAATATATATATATATATATATATATATATATATATATATATATATATATATATATTTTTTTTTTTTTTAAATTTTTTTTTTTGGCAAAAAAGAAAAACAGACAAAAAAATTATGTCATGTTTTTAATTAAAAAATTTATACAGGTGATTTTTTCCGCTTTATCCAAGTCTTTTTCTAAAACCATTATTTTAAGCGTAATGAGAATTTAGCCTGTGCCAGCAATTAAAAACAACAGAAAATTGACACACAATTATTAATATATAATATTTTATATTATGTTATATAGACGGATATATTAAAAACTTTTACTGTTATAATTTAAAATATACATTCCAAACAAAACATTATACTAAGAAGTCTTAAAATTATTTTAAGTTACTTATATATATATATATATATATATATATATATATATATATATATATATATATATATATAAATATATATATATACATATATCCAATATATATTATATAAAATAAAGGTAGAGCAGTAGCCGCAGTAGGTGGAGGCCCCTTATTGGAAAGAAAAATCGAAGACTCTGGTAGGTACGAGACTACTACGGTTGGTTGTTATAAAATTACTGAACTTCTAATGAAAAGCTACTGGTCCGGCCAAGACTGATGCACTGTGTTTCATTCACTGCGAAGAACGGGTGCTTTTGTATTTAAATTGAATTTCACGTAAAGCTGTAGAAAGTCTGGATGACATTAGGCGGAAGTTAATAGGAATTAGTTCAAGGTATTTGTTATTTGTACAACATCCGTGGTGACACCTTGTTTAAAAGGTACCGTAAAATGCTATAAAAGCATGTTACGGTACTCGGACCTCGCTAATGGAGCTGGAAAAATAAGTATATTCTAAAAAACCATTTAAAATTTTACACACTATGTTCCATCAGACTACTAACAGATCAACAACGTTAAATTTGCATTGTATGTTTACCACAGGATTTTAATGCTTTGTTAATATAAAAACATTCAGACTGTGATTCAATTAAAGAAATCATACTACCGATATTTGACACTCACATTCCCCCATTTGTTTTTTGTGAATCGCCCTTTTATAAAACATACATCGAGACCTTTTGATATCGGGGGTGGGCTGATCGATAAGCCATAGACGCCGCATAAAGGGCGAACCATCGAAATTCAAGCGTCGCGTCGCCGTCGGCCATGATGGATTTGTCGTCGAGACGGCTTATAATAAGGGATGTTTGGTAAGAGGGTGGGTAAAGGTAGCACGCTTGATTGGATTTAAAATGGCAACCAAAGTAGTTAATATTCTCTGTATTTGAGAAGAACATTTTTATTAGGGGTGATTAGGGAAATGGTTAATTAATATGTTTTCAGCTAAAAAATATATATAAATAGATACTAATAACTTGAAATTTTATGGGACGTCGTTCGCAGATTTTAATATAAAATAAAATTAAGACGCGTAGTTATGTCTTAAACTTGGCCATTAGGTGTCTTTTCCCCTTTTAGATTTTTAAACTACTTTTCTTAGATTATGGATTGTTTAAAATATTTTAAAATTAAAGGTGTCACTCATAATAAGGCAAAATCAGTAATTTATTTTAATAATAAAAAAATAAATAAACAACTTACCTATATATTTTTTGGTAATTGTCTAAAAAGTTGCCTCCTCTTAGATTTACAAATTTGTAAAATCGTTTTTCGGCAACGTTTCGTTTTTGAGATATTCATCATCAAAGTTGAAAATCAAACTAAGCTTATTTACACTATTCCTCCTTCTTTTTGTACAGAATTCTTGATTTTAACATTAAATTGGCACACAATATTTCACAAACACCTTTTAAAAACTTGTTTTTATATTTATTTTACATCTTTTTCCCATTTACTAGCAAACCTCCACTTTCACATGTCGCAATTTGGCCGCAACCATGTATACCCTAGGGATTTTATCAGCAAATATGGCTGCTGCCTTTGAACTTGAAAGTTTGCAATTTAATGGAAAAAAGGTGAAAATAAATAAAAATAGATGGTTTTAAAAGGTGTTTATAAAATATTGTGTGACACTTTAGTGTAAAAATCAAGAATTGTGTACAAAAAGAAGGGCGAATATAGTCAAAATTAGGTTAGTTTTATTTTCAACTTTGATGATGAATATCTCGAAAACGAAACGTTGCCGAAAAAATATATAAACATTACTTTAGGCCTGGAAAACCTGTTTCTTAATGGTAAAGAACAAATTTTCAAACAAAATTATTTTTAAAAAAAAAATGTCCAAATTTTTGTTTTTATCCAAATGGCTCAAAATTTTACACGTAGCCATAGAATTAAATTCTGAACAACTTATCCACATAAAATTTTTCAATATTTTGACAAATAAAGGGACTTTCGGTCAACCGACCTAACAAAATTCAAATTTACTGCCAAATAACAAATGATAATCGGGATCGTTCAATTGTTTCTGAGGTTTTAAGTGATGCAGAGTTGATCTGTAAAATCGATTTTTCCATATGTCGCATACTTTCTGGCGGTCACTGTATATGAAATGTTTTTATTCCGGGAGTATATCCGTTTGTCATTTGAATTCCTTGCGGAAGTTTGCAGACGTTACGCCAAGATCGCACTTGGCATTTTCAATGCTGTCTAACTGTTGTCAGAAGATTGACAACAGTCAATAATATATATATATATATATATATATATATATATATATATATATATATATTATATATATATATATATATATATATATATATATATATATATAAATGCTTAATTGTTTCTTGGGTATGAGGTTTTCTGTATAATTCAAACAACAATATTTTTTAGTTTCCCCTTGGAGATCTTTTTCAAAAGATTTTTTATTGTATTTTCATGATTTTAAAAATATTATCTACAAAAAAATATCATTAGGCATACAACTTAAAATAATAATATAAAGATATAGGACAATTTAATTTGTAAAAATTATGCATTCTAAATTATTTCTTTATTTTACGTACAATAAAATTAAATACTAACAACTACATGATAACACATACATTTTAAAACTTAAAAAAATATAATTTTATTGTTCACTTTTTATTGAATCAAAAAGTACGTACCCTGAAGTAACATATTGTTGGGATTATTTATAACAGGTAGATGCCACAGTCGGTAGCAGGAAGGATGAATATTTTAATTTGTGTTTTTATAGTAAAATATTTAAGAAAATTTATAAAAACGAAAACAATTTTATAGATTCTTATGATATGTAGTCTAGGTAATTTTTATTTTTAGGGACAAGTTTTAATTTTTTAACTTGCCAATGTCTTTTATGTTGTTTACGCAATTTTTATTTTTCTTGATATGCATCATTTCCTTTACACTAAGTTTTTGGTAGTTTTTGTCAAAATCCAGTATTTTAGTTTCTGCAAAGTTAAAGATATGTTTGGTTTCGTGTTCGTGGTTGTTAATGGGTAGAAGCGGATTTTTGGTATTTGTGACCATTTAAACGATTGTTAAGGTTAAAATAATATATATATATATATATATATATATATATATATATATATATATATATATATATATATATATATATATATATATATATATATATATATATATATATATATATGTATATATATATTTATCGTTTTGTTATTGAAATTTGGAAATCCTTATTTTTTATAAATTTATTCTTGAATGTATTACAGTTTCGGGCAATTAACCTGGCAAATGTCTTAAAGTTCTTATTCGAATGACAAGGGTATGTTAAGTCAACGCTTCAAACCTAAACAATATATTGTATATATTTAGTCACCTATACTAAAATTCTTTAATAATATATAGAAACTCATGTATTAATAGGGGTAATTAATGGATGATTTGGTATGTGTTGATAATAGTCATAAATAAATGATTGCCGAAACATATATGTAACTGTTTTGTGCTTTTCTTAAAATTTTAATATTTATTCTGTTATCATACATCGTATAATAATTGTGAGGTTTTCAATTTTCATAATATTATGCACTAGCAAAAAATATTTAATTTTTACTTAGAATTTTTCACCTGCGAATGACACTAATAACAAGTTCGAGAAATCCCTTTTCCTTAAACGGAATAAATACGTAAAATTGTCAATTAAAGTTTCTTTATAGATTCAAAAAATAAGAACCCAATTTGTATAATTCCTGTCGACACACCACGCACATGTCCCATTTGACCATAGCCAGGTGAGGCGAATAATACACTACCATTTTTTACAAGAAATTAAAAGAAACAATTTTGAATAAATTTCAGTGCCGCGTATCTGCTTACGTAAGAAAAAATTGTTACTAATTTATTATACATACAATTTGTTTTTTACTTTGTTACCACCTGGAATTTTTTATTATTATATTCACGCAGATAATCTTTGGGTGAATTGTATGTACTTATTTTCTTAGCACTTAATAGCGTATCGAATTTGCATACGTTATGGGTGGTATTTATAATATTTGTTATTTGAAAGTAATGTTGACTATATTCATAGAAGCTATGAAGGTAAGATGTCTATTGTATAATTTAAAACAATACAAAATTATTATTGAAAGTAGGTACCCAAGCAAAAAAATACTTTTTAAAAGCTGAATGAATCGCTTTATCATTGTTTAGGTACTTTTAATAAGTTTTACAACAGAGCTGGCATGGATTTTTCAAAAAAGGAATCGATTCACGGATCCGGATCCTCGTAAAGGAATCGAATCACCAATACGAATCACAATTCCTTTTTTAAAGAAAAAAAGAATCGAATCCAGGAAATCGATTCCTTTTTATCGGATCACGAATCCGAATTATCTTTAGTTTTTATGCTTACTAATGGTAATTTCGATACGAATGATACTACATAATCCAGATGATGAATCAAGCGTCAAAGAATTTAGTACGGAACCCGAGCCGCGATATATAATTTTAGCCTTATTTTGAAGTGCTGTTACTCTTAGCCAAATTAGTTTTTGGTAAATATTCTTTGAATTTGAATATGTTATTTCTGAGATCAACATGAATCCACGCTTAAATGGATTTTTTTTTGAAATGTTTTTCAAAACTTGCGATGCTGGATTTTATAAGGTTTTTAAATGTGATTCTTGAGATAACCTCAAGCGACTTATAAATGGAACCTTTTATTGTAATTTTACAGGAAGCTTCACCAGTACCATTTAATAATTTCTTTGCTTACGGAATATAATAATGTATTAAAATTTTAAATTTATTTTTGGATGACACCTTGAGTAAAAATAATTAAATGTCCCATTTAAAAGTACCTTAAGGTTACCTCAGGGATAACAAAAATTATGAGGATCAAGCAATCGGAACTTTTAACATAAATGCAAGTAAAATGTATGCCTGTTTTTGGATACCACTCTATGGTTATGAAAAAAAAATGTTTCATTTAAATGTTGTTTCTCCGGACCGAAAAAACAACATATTTTAATTAAAAATCACATGTTAACAATAAGTGTGTTTCCTATTTTTAAGTTCTTAATAGGCAGATGTTTTAAAATTCTTTATCTTAATTTTCGAAAATTAATGTGATGCTGATTAAAAATTTGACAATTTAAAATGAACGATTTAAAATGGTGGATTTTGGCATTTATAAACCAATTTGCCTTAGATATGGAATATAAGGATTTTAGAGGGGCTAGGTCAAAATTTGGAAAATAAGAATCTTGAGTGAAAATTTGGAAATTTGAAAAGGCGTATTCAAAATGGCGGATTTTGGCATTTGTCTCAAATTAGAAATAAAAGGAATCGATTCCTTTTTGGAATCGGATCCTTCCAAAAAGGAATTTATTCCGGATCATTTTAAAATTATATAACGAATCCGGATCACGGATCCTATTTTTAAAAAGTAATCGATTTCAGCCTTCCGATCCTTAAAAAGTAACCGATTCCTGGATTTGATTCCAAAAGGATTTGATTGCCACACAGCTCTGTACGAGTACTGTTTAAACGTCACTATTAAAGAACTCAATATCTACAGCAAAAAAGGTATATACTGTTTCTAAAAATATATAAATAACTATTTAGTACCTTTCATTTGTTAACATCGATTATACGTAATATTTAGGTATAGACAAAACCTTAATTTGGCTGTTTTGCTACAGGCTAATATAACAAAAGATAAAGTATAGTAAGTATAGTAGTATATAAAGCAGTTGTTAAATGGTTCCTAAAGTTATTAAAAATATCAGCAGGTCCAATATAACAAAATTAGTTGTACACAGGAGTAAAAATAGTATTTTTAAAATTTTGGTTAAAATGTACTCACTGAATAGCACAGTTTATATAGCTTTTTGGTAATTAAAATTAACCAGAAAACCACCGCTATCATCTTTTAAAACAAGGTACATGGAAACTAAAAAACCAAATTTGTACAAAAGTACTTTGTTTTTTTTAAAGAAAAAATCTGTCAAAAATCGTCATTTTATTAGAGTGAAAAATTGTAATTTAATTTTAATATAATCGCGATACCGTCAATAGGACTTTCGTAAAACAAAAAACAAACAAATTGATTTCTTGCTAATGCTTCATGTTGAATTTTTCGCATTGTAAAGTCGGAAAAACCGCTAAAATTGGCATCTTCCAAAAAAATCATAGCTAAGACCCTTTTAAAATTGAAAAGCTGATCTTCGAGAAAATAATTTCTTATTATATGTTCTTTATACTGGTCTAAAGGTTGTAGGTGTATGTTTTTTTTCCGAATCACAGTTTAAATATTTTGTAGTGATATTTTGGACGATTCCGCGTATTAATTAATATAGTGAACGGATAATTAAACTGCATATTTTATTATACAACTTGTATTTCTTTGATTTCTATATAAATTTGGCAAGAACTGTAAAAACGGCTTCGAAAATTGTGCATCACGCGCTATTTCGCTTTTGAAGCAGAAAAGGGGGGCGGAGCAAGCTAGGGGAAATGCACTACGCCAGTATTTCTAGGAACTGCTTTAAATTCCCACTACTTAACTTCAAGATACGGTAAACAAAGTAATGTTTAAAGCATTACTTCACATTTTTTGCCAAATTTATATGGAAATTGAAACAAAAAAACGGCCTCCCGAAACGTTGGTTACTTCCAATTCTTCCCAACATAACCAACATTTTTTTTGTTTTGGGTCTTTGCTTCATTTTTTTTTTGTTTTTGTTATTAATTATATTAAAATACATATGGCAACAAAAGCAAGGACGATGAGGTTGACCAATCAGAATGTGTGTTAAGTTCGTGAAAACACATTTAAAATAAAAAATTTTAATTATGCTTTTATTAATTCTAGAAAAAAATATTGCAAAAAATATTTTAAACTAAAAGAATTTCTATTCGGGCTTAAAGGCCGTCGTTGGTTGAAATATCTTCCTTTTGCTAGCTCGAGTGACAAGCTTCTTCTGAGGTCCTTTCATCTCCAATGCTGGTTGCATCGGAGATGGTAGGACCTTAAAAGAAGCTTACCTTTCGTGCTAGCGAAACATTGGGAAGAAATTTCAACCAACAACGGCCTTTAAGCCCCACTAAAAACTCTTTTAGTTTAAACACTGGCCTCAAAAGCCTAAGTTCATTTATCAATATATTTTTTTTAATTATAGATATGCTATTTTACTAAAATATATTAGATTTAGTCCTTAATATGATTGTGTGGAATTTGCCTATTTCCAATCAAATATTTTGTTGTCTAAATCTAGGTAAGGCATATAAATAAATCTGCTACGGATGCTTGCTAAAGAGGTCGCAAAGGTTGCATTGTTGCTAAAAAGTTGTAAAATACAGGAATGGTTTTTGTAAATAATGGCCAGCATAAATTTTATCTATCAGTGGTTATTCGGAATTTGCTTTAAGATAACAGTGACTGTTGTACACGCATACACATTACATAGTTAAGGATAAATCATTTGAGAAATAGACACCTAATTTAAAACTGCTTTGTATTGTTGTATGGCTTTTAAAATTCCATACTATTTCGCAATAAAGGTTTAGACCAAAACTTTAGCAAAACAAAATATTAATTTTTGTCCATTTTGCATACCAAATAAAGATAAATTAGGCCTATAATACCAGCAACAATAATTACATTAATCATACAACTTTTACTTTTTTGTCATTTTGTTTATTAGATACCTATAAATCTGTAAAACTAAAGCAAAAGGATTAATGTGTTGTAAATATCTACATATATATACAGTAGAATAGGTGGCCGATTATTAAAAATAAATCAAACATTTCTGAGTTTAAAAGTTTTATAGTAAAAACATTTTGCTTGTGAAACACCTAAAAATTGAATATAAATACAATTATTAGCAAACTGCCATCACACATGGTAATCTAAAGATTTTAAATCCAACATTGGCGGTTCTTTACTTGTTTCTTTATAATTCTTGTTATTCGTATTTAATTGTGTCTTTTAAATTAAATATATTCCTAATCCTAAGCCATATTTTTTTTGTTTAATATATTTCTTCTACAATAAAAAATATTCGGTTTTAATTAAAAAATACCACTTTTTTCACTAAATATGGGACTTTGATATAAAGCAACCTATTATGCAATATAAAAACATATATAATTTATTTTTTACTCTAAGAACTATCTTATATATGGTAATTCAAATTCAATCCTCACCATTAGTATCGCGGAAAATTACGAGATACAAAGTTGCGCATTTATGGTTCTAAAAATATGCCGTTTAGAAAGGGTTAAAATAATGACTATTTCTGCGTTATCTAATAGTGCTTTCAGATTTTACATCCAATGTCTTGTCACTGGGCCACCATTATGAACTTTATACTTTATTTTTTCTTATAGGTGCCATATTGGATTTTTATTACTAATCTTCTTAGTTGGCCTTAATTTGGCCAATTTTTTGTCTCCTTGCAAGAAGGAGCAGATTTGTGGTAAAAATAGGTTATTTAATAAAGGAAAGTAAGATATTATATTAAAGCTTTATTACAAATTTGATGGAACATAACGCTTTTTACTAGTCATAAAAAAAAAAATTGCTCGTCAAAGGATTAGTCCACAGCCAAATAAACTTTGTTTTATTAACGTACTAAAAATTATTAGTTTATGTCAACTGAAAATAAAAATTAAAACGGTAAACTTCTAACCAGATAATTCAAATAATTATGTATACAAAAAATATTACAGCAAGTATTCAAAATGGTGACCTTTCTCTTGAATACATAGAGGTATGCGACTAATGGAACTATTTACAGCCCTTAAAAATATAGTGTTTTAAATTGTACTGTAATAAATTTTAAACGTCTTCTACAGTAGCATAAAGGTCATTTGCGCATGTTTTCGTTCCCTTTCTAGATATACATATTTTTGAATATATTTGCTATGTTCGTACAATTTTGGCCTAGCGCACGTTGTGTATATATTACATGAAAGGTTTCAGCATATTTTTCCCCTATCATAACTTCGGTATCATTCCACATAATGGTATAAGATTTGGTATGTGAATTTATTAAATTTTACTCAAATTTGTGGTACAGTTTTAAGATATTTTTTTTCTCTTTATTTGAAAAACCTACTTTTTTAGAAAACCTATACAGGGCTTTTGACAAGTACTGTAATTTAGTTTTTACTTTTATTAAGACAATTTTATTTTTTTAGAAATAAATAAGGCTATGAGATTTTAAAGTATAACTTGTTATACATTGTTTAAATGAAATTAAGAGACACTATTTACCTACATAAAAATTTAATATGGCGCCCATAAGGAAAAATAAAGTTGATGAGGGTGGCTGAGTCATGAAAATTTAGATGTGAAATCAAGAAGAATTATTAAATAGCGTGGCGATGTAAATTGGCAATCTATTGTAAAATTTCGGTTTTTCTCGGATATCTCCGAAAATACTTGGAATTTTAAAACTTTTTAAACGGCATATTGTTAGTCCTATAAATGCAAAACTTCTTCATATTTCCTATAGTTTCCGTTGTATAGGCAAAAAAGAATTATTAAATGTTTTAATTAACATATATTAGCTGTTAAAACAGTATATTCTATAAAAAAGGTTTATATATCATAAAAATAAGTATTTTTGTATTAATAATTGGTATATTGTTCTGCCAAGTAAGGAGGTCGTATTATTGTTGCAAATATAGCATTATATTTTCCTGTTTTAATAATAAAATTGATAATATTGTGAGAATTATTTTAAAAACTAAGAATTGACGAGAAAAACTAAATTACCTAGTGCTGATAACCTAATGCTTTTTTACTTACAATTACATATTTGTAACAGTTAAATCCTAATATTTACTTTTAAGATAATTAAAATATACCTACTACGTCTTGTAGTAAAACATACTATTCATAGTTTTTGCATAATAAACCAAGCTATATTGAATAAAATTGTTTAAAACGCTACTTAAAGTTATATGCTTGGTATCCCTTAGTGATGGGAGGCGTTTAAATATCAACTTGTAATAAATAAAAAAAATATTCTGCATGTATAGCCCAGGAAATGAACCATTTTGCCTAAAAATTTTTTCAAAATGCATGGAATGACTTGAAATTCTGACAGTAGGTAGGGAATAGTCCAAGGATAAAAATCTATTTTATACCGAAGGGCGCCCCTACCTTGGGGATGGTTGCCAAACCATCTCGGGGGTGGAATTTTTTTTGTATGTTTTGATCACAGAAATGGATATAAAAATGATTTTTAAGCAAAAAATGGTTATGCATTTTTTTTTTAAATGCATTCTTTTCGAGTTATTCGGCGAAAGTAAGGGTTCTTCGTTAATAAAATTAATGTTTTTAATTGTTTTTCTGCGAATAACTAAAAAGTATGCATTTTGTCAAAAATACTGTAAATAATAAAATTGTAGTTAAAAAAATGTTTTTTTTTGTAATTGCTGTGAAACCAATAGAAACCAAGTTGTGGTTAGTTAAAGGTTAGCTGTTATTCATATAACATAAAATTTTGGAGTTTTAAAGGCAAATAACGCAATATCCACGTATTTTTCTAGAAATACTAATAGTAACTTTTTTGAACCCTTCCACAGACCTTTTTTTAAAAAAGGTATGTATCATAAAAGTTGAGTAAGTTATGATTAAAATAAGGTAAGACCAAAATTTTTTGAGTGCGAAAATCCTCGAAAACAACCCCCCAATTACCATCGTAATGAAAGTGAGTCAGCTACAATTTGAGACCTTAGTAATTTTTTACATATACCTACCCCTTAGTTTTCGAGTTATTTTCAAGAAAAGGTCTTTTTTTATTAAAATTCTGAAATTTGATTTTACTTGCAGTTTTTTTAAATTAACCAATTTAAATCGGTTAAAATTTTAGAATGTATTTATTATACATAGATAAAAAACAATTGGTAAAGGGCTCCAACTCATTTTAATTAGGATGGTCTGAATCTGAATCCGATTCAGATTTTGCAGTGAGGTAAAAAATAAGAAGCTACCTTAAGCATAATGGAGATTTCTAAAAAAAGTAAAGTAAGCCTTTTCCCAAATTTTCGTGTGATAATATATTAATTCTTTGGGGTTATTTTTTTTGTTTAATCATAAAAGGGGTTGATTTTTAACGTCTAAAATATTTTAAATAATATTTTAAAGAAACAAAATACTACTTTTTTAACTTATTTAAGTTAAATTTTACTCAGTTAAAGCTTTATGTATAGTTTTATAGGTTTTAGCAATAAAGGGTATTTTTGAACCCTAAAAAATAAAGAGCGCCCATCGCATAATATAGATTTTGAAAAGGAGGGTAATCCCAAATTAATTATGCAACTCTATGTATTTTGAAAAAATTGCCAGGTTTTGCACTTCAGTTTGGTTTTTTGGACTAATAAGATAATTATTAATATTTTCTTGAAGGTAAGCAATATTTACATTAACTGTAAATACCTATTATTTTCTTTTTAATAACTGTAAATGTGGGTCCCTTTTTTTATTTCTCTCCCTTCTCATGAAAATAACTTAATAAATGATAAAAAAACATAATAAACAAAGTTAGAGACTTAACGTTTTAATACCAGTTTACTCAATGAGAAACACAAAAAACAAATTATTTTTATATCATAATTCTATAATTTAAACTGTTATTTTAATAAAAAACCACCTTAGCATATCAACTCTTTTTTTGATCTTAACTAAGTATTGATAATCGTTATTAGGGTTATATAATTAATTAGTTCTTTAAAAAACTTATACTTATATTTATTATTTGTATTAAATTGCTTAAAGTTGTAAAAAGCAAAAATAACTTTTTTTTTATTATATTCTTGTCTTTTTAACAAAAATTGCAATTTTTTTTAAACATAACTACACAACAAACCATGTATAAGTAACACACCATTCAAAAACAGGCCATAATTCAGATTACCACCAGATTATCCTTCTCTCGCATTCTTCGAGCACAACGTAAATCTGCCTCCTGAAGGTCGCAGCAAGAGGCCAGAAAAATGAAAAACAACTAGAAAAAGATAAGGAATAAGAAGAAAAAGCTCGCGGGTAACATAATCTTCTAACGGTCGGCCGTACAAGTGCATCCGCGCCTGACCTCGACCTGCTACGACAAGAAGGCGCGGTCACACGCAGGCTTGTGCTCACTTTGCGTTACGTAAGACATTTTTTATTGGAGATCGTTGCAGGAAAGCGATAGGTAGGCGCAAGGTGATCTATGATCACCTTTAATACTAACGGTATTTCAGGCTATTAGCGTCATGCATGCAAGATCTTTTAATCGGCTAGGTAAAAGAAAAAACTAAAGTAATATTCAAGTTTTCAAGTAATTCTAAACAAGGGATCACGGTCTTTAATATCCTTAGAATATACGGCTTTATACTAAATTTGTCCCCCGATTTGCATCAAACATTAAATAATTATTTATTTTGGACTATTATTCTACAGAAATAAAAAAAAAAAAAATTTTATTATTTTTTAAGTATATCTAGTAATTTTAGAGTTATTATAAATTAAGTGACATTTTTAGAAAAATTTGAAAAATT
>JAHBCN010006689.1:0-47438 GCA_019359885.1 Listronotus oregonensis
GGACAATCACAAAATTTAAAACCAGAGCTTTAAACTTTTCTATGGGGGAGTTGTTATATGCGAAAATAACTAACATAATTTGTTCACATAAGTATAATATTTCGCAATAGCAATTTGACCCAATTTTTTAAATAAATCAATAGTTGCAAACGATGTTTTACGGGGAACTATGCTGACGCCGCTTTTTATTTTATTATAAATACCAAAGGGATTTGCTGTATTAGTATTAGTATTATTTTAGACCGTTATTATGTCAGTTTAATTTTTAAATTTAAAAAAAGAAAAATATTTTTAATTATTTAAGTATTAAAAAAAACCCTTTTTTAAAAAGTAAATTGTGTGATTATCGAGTTAACATATATATATATATATATATATATATATATATATATATATATATATATATATATATATATATATATATATATATATATATATATATATATATATATATAATAAAAAACACCCTTCATTGGAATTTCTATTATGTTTATAAATTAATTGTCAATCTTCTAAATACAAAGGGCTTTTACTAAAGTTAACACGAAATACAACGCTTGCAATCACATTAAACTAAACTGAAATTAAAGTGCATCATGTAGTTAAGAAGTAGTTTAAAATTACAGGTTATTGCAGTGGAATTACAAACTTATTTTATACATCGTCTTAAGCCCGCTTTATTTTGACATTTAAGTATTTTAGTGAGGGTTTTGCTTTGACATAATTATTGAATTACAGACATGTTGTTTAATATAAACAATGGACAATTTGTAGTAACAAAGCAAAGAGCGATTGCCCATCGATCGCTCATTCAAGAAAAAAAAATATGGGCTAAAAATGTTGAACTATATGAGCTGTAGAACAATTTGGGTAAAAGGGTGTTGCTTCGCCCACTGTGCGGCGTAGTGTTTAAAAAAAAACGTTTTTTTTTTAAATCTGGAACAAACCAGAAAAAAAAACGGTTTTTTTCCCAAAAAACCAATCAATTGGAAAAAATTTAGTTTTTTTTATTGTACTTAGTTACATTAATAAACCTTTAAGGTGATATTTGTTAAATATTTTTTAGTATAATTTTTTGTGTTGGTTTATATGAATTTCTAGTCATATTGCCAACCTGCCAATGTAATGCGACAATATATTTCGACGAATAAAGTTTTAGGTGTGTTTATGTGTTTCATTACGTTTTTAATCATTAAGACTTCGTTTTTAAATTTTTGGATTGTGTTTGATTATGTATTGTTTACTTGTGTAAACATTTTGTTAATAAAGATTAAATATAACTGGAACTAGAATTTTTCCATATTTTGAGTTTTTTCTGATCCTTTGGAAAAAAACCGGAAAAAAACATTTTTTTTCCAAAGCGTTAAAATACTAGTGCGGCGTATCAGTAATAGTTAAATTAAAAATTGACATATTAAGTTTTACGCAAACACTTGCATTAATTTTGTCAGAAACGCTATATAACTTTACTTTGATATCTAGGAAAATTTAATACGATATGCAAATTAAGTTTGTATTTTAACCGCAGTAACTTATAATTATGTGATTATAAGTAACTTCTTAACTACAAGATGCAATTTAACTGAAACCTGGTATATAGTGTTTCAGTTTTGTATTTTAGTAAGTAAATAATGCCATGTTTTAAATGCTCCATTACAGTTTTCTGATATTTTGTGTATTATATTATTTTTTAATATAATTTGACTGATAAAAGATGCACGTTTAAAACCTTTTTATTAGTAAAAAATTAAATTAGTAAATGATGCTGTCTAGCCAAATGAATGGCTTTTCTTTAAAATATGGATTTTTTTATATTCCTGAGAAAAACACTTTTTTATAATATTATGAAGAGTTCAGGAACCACTGCAATAATATGTCAGAAAGCATGTTAAGAAAATTGAACTCTTTCTAAAATTAAGTTAATATAATTTTTTATAAATATAGCGATAATAATTTTGATTAAAATTGTACAAGTTAAACTATTTTTAAACAAGTTTATTTAAAAACACTGGTAACCTGTTACAAAATATAAATTACTTTTAATTTATTTTATTTTACCTCTATGTTTATACACTTTTAAAAATTTTAAAAAAGTAACAGTAATAAAGTGTGTACTAATTATTCATAAAATTGTGTAATTATTTTGGAGATTTTGCACAATATGTGTACTTTTTTTACCCAACCTATTGCATTGCAAAAATTAGACAATAAGTTGGGTGCAAAAAGTAAAAAAATGTGCATAATCAATTTGTTTTCGGGTGTATTATTGCAATGGTAGACCAATATAATTAGGTTGAATAAACATATATTTGAATTATTACATGATACAATCAGAAACAAGAAGATTGTATAATAAATTATAATAATTAATTACACGTGCAAACTAGGGTTACATTGCACTTTGTAAAGTATAATGGCATTTTGTGTAGATTTATTATCTTCAGTTAGTTAACCTAACAGTTAAGGCTGGATTATCCTAAAGATATCGCTAGGAAACTTTAGGAAGTTACCAATATTTATCTTTAAAGTGAATATAAATTTTTAGACATAATGACTTGATATATTTTATGTTACTCAAAAATTAAAACATGATACTATCAGGTTTTGATTGTTCAGAAAAACGAGTTTTCTAATTATAAGAAAAATATTTAAGGTAGGTTTTATATTTATAACTGTTAACTTAACTTTTTTCCTATTTTTTTATACTTATATTTTGTAATTGTTTCTTAAAATCAGAAAAAAATATTACAGTTATTAAGTTTGTTAAATCGGACTCATTTAAATCTGGAAAAAAAATCCAAGATAAAGGTCCGATTAAATTTTGGTCAAGGTATATAATTTAATGCTCGATGATAAGCACCTTATATTTAGTTTAAAAGGATTCGGTTGTTCCGGGAAAAAAAACATTTTCTGGATAATTTTTCATACGGGATTATGTAAAGTATTTTTTTATCCGACCCAAAAATGTATTTTATATGTTATTTTGTTTTTGGGCATATCAGTTGTCATTAAACAAAAGTGTGACTATAATTTTATTATACAGAGTGTCCGAAAAAAACACGTAAAAAGAAGTACATATAAACTTTTTTCGTATAGGCCTCCCTTTCGCAGATATTGACTCCCAAACAGTTCCAATGAAATTAAGTTATAATTAAGATATAATTATTGGAAAATTAGGTATATTCCAATTTTGTTTTAATAAGATGATAATATATAATAAGAAGATAATTCAAATTACTATTAAAGGACTGTGACACTCATGACCTTTTTTTTACGTCCCGTATTGATAAGACCTTTCGACAACGTATTTTACAAACTTTAAACAATTTCCTAAAAAATTTGGGTACTCTTTAACTTTATAAAGAAACCAATTATATTCTAATGCAGCACTCGGTATATTAGGCTACGACTTATGTATTTTTAAAATCAAGAAAAATAGCTCAATATACACACTAACTCATTAAAAGACGTTTAACTGCATTTGTCCCATTTGTGAGTATATTTGTTTTTTCTAACAACACTAAAGGATAATACATTACTTACCATTTCCATCGTGACCCTTTATTTTGCTTTCTGAAAAAATAACGACTCTGTATGGGTGTTAAAATAACTATAGACACCCTATTCAAAAAACTATAAGACCTAAGAAAACTTGGTTGTAGTTTTAGTTGAAAGTATTTATAAAAATGCACCAAACTCCCAAATCAACAGTTACAACAGCGTGTTACAAAATTAAATATAAATAATACAAAGGGGTTCTAACTTCATTAATTTACAAAATATCTTCCCAAAATTGTCTTCATATTAGCTTTAGAGCCTGCCTAAAGCACTATTACATGTGTAAGGTATAGCTTCTCCCACAACACTTAGTGATTCGCCTTTTTAATAAACCAAATCTTATAACAAAGCATTTACCTTTTATTTACCAAAAGCTTCAAAAAACCTGTTCTTTATTTAAAGGTATCTTTACAGGTTCTGCTCTTAAGAATTAGTCAGTATAATTCTTATCCTAGCAGCTCATAATATTGACATCCTCAACAGTCAGAAGGAGCTCTAAAGAGTTATTTTGAGTTTTATTCCGAAAATCTTTAAACTAATAAATCTGTTACATACAAAAGTATTTGGCTATACTTCAAACTTTCTAATTCACGTGTATTAATTCACTACCTCTTCTTTACACTGAATACTTAGGTTATGTTAGTACCTAGGCTATAAGCTTTTGTGGTGAGCCCCCATTTATTAAGAATGTATATTTTTAAAATTTTAGTTTTCTCTAAAACGTATGTCAAAAATCATTGTTTTCTTAAGTTAAGAGGTTATAGAATAAAAAAATTGTCCTAAAATTTAAAAGTCTGATAAAATACAATTTTTCTTACCTAATATGCTTTCATTACTTCTTCAAGATCCCACCTATCTAAAACTCTTTTTGCCTTTTTCACCAACAGAAATAATAAACAATTTATTAAATAATGCTCACAAAAATTAGAAAACCAAACAGATTCAGCAAATAAGGTGTTTCACATCGTGTCATGGCGTTGGGTGTGGTACGTGTGGTAGTGACACAAGTTGTAGCGCAGTTAAGAAACTTGTTGAATCCAGACAGTATGGTTTTTATTTTATACGTATATTTTTTTCTTTTCAATTTAGTTTAAAATGTAAGCAAGGTAAATAATTTTATTCATGATCATCTACAAAATCCTTAATTGGTCCCAAAGGGGCAATAATCTATTTTAAAAAAGAAAAATCTTGTAATAAACATCGGTCCAAAAAAATAGAGCTCGTTTTGTTAGATAATATTTTTTTAAAGAAGTAAAAAAGTGTGATTGTTTTTGTTGTTTATTTTAGTAAATTCGGCTCCAAACAAGATGTTTGTATCTGGCTGTGTCAAGTTTTTTTTTCCGTGCAAAAATATCTATAAAATTTGATTTTTAATCTACTGTTACATTTAGTCAAGTTAAGAAGTTTGTTTCCTGCGAAAAATATTTAAAGGGCTTCGAAAAATATGAGCAATAGCTTATTCGGCGCGGAATGCAAATCTGCATCAGGCGTAATGAGGATTTTTTCTGCCAATAAAAATCGCAATTGTTATTACCAAAAAAAAAATAATAAGCCTTTTTGATTTTTGATGATAACTCAAAAACTATAAGAGATAGCGGAAATTGCAAAGAAGATCCTTGAAGGGAAGAAAATTAAAAAAAAAATCTAAACTCTCGAAACTCTTTCTCCCTTATTATTAATTTTAATTTAACGCTGAAAATGAGCCTCAGCGCGACAGTTTTGGTTGTCCGTTCGGAGTCAAAACTGAGTACGTCATATTAAATAATCCTTTTAAAGGTATTAAGTATTAATTGAAAAATTTTAAAAAATTGTGGTGTATTTAGAACACTTAAAAGAATTTATTCCTGTAAAAAATTTAACTTAAAGTTGATTTTTCAACAAGGTAGACAATTGTTAATTAACAAAATTGTATTGAAATTTCGTCTTCATTGTACATTTAAAAAAAATGTTTAAATAATTGTCGCAAAAATTTTTCGCTTTGTGGAGCTTTTCTTATATATGTATGTCGTAGCCACATTGAAAGTTCAGCGGTTTTTTAAAATGGCTAGCCACTTTATAAAACGCGGCCACATTGTAAAATAATAGTTTAGTTTGAATTATTTTATAATGCGGCTAGTGTTTTTAGCCATTTTATAAACTGGCCGATTAAATTCGACCCACATTCTTAAATACATGATTATGATAAAGAAACTTTACAATTTAAAAAGGAAAACCTAACGACAACTAACCAAAAACTAACCAGAACTAGGTAATAGTTTGGAAGTTGTTGTTTACGGTCCCCAATTATTGCATCCTATTTGGGTGGTAATAAATAATTATGACGTGGTTTGATCCAAATAGGATGCAATTATTGGGGACCGTAAACAACAACTTTTAAACTATTGCCTAGTTTTGGTTAGTTTTTGGTTAGTTGTCGTTAGGTTTTCCTTCTTAAATTGTAAGTTTTCTTTATCATAATCATTTATTTGAGAATGTGGCTGGTATTTGATCGGCCAGTTTATCATATGGCTAAAAACACTAGCCGTATTATAAAATAATTCAAGCTAAACGATTATTTTACAATGTGGCCGCGTTTAATAAAATGACTAGCCATTTTAAAAAACGGCGAAATTTATAATCTGGCTAAGACATATACAATGACATACTCAACAAGATTAAGCCATAAAAGTTTAATAAACGATAGTCCTTTGTTTATAATAATTTTATAACTTTGAAAATGTTACTCTGAATTTTTATTTTTGGTCAAAGTTAGAAAATTATTATAATTAAAGAATTAAAATTTATTAAACTTTTATGGCGTATTTTGTTAAGTATGTATATAGAAGGGCTCCCCGAAGCAAGCATTTTTAGCGTTAAATTAAAATTATAAATAATGGAGATAGTTTCGGGAGTTAAGAACCTTTTTTTGAAAGTTTCTCCTCTTCAAGGATCTTTTTTGCAATTTTTGGTATCCCTTATGATTTTTGAGTTATTATCAAATATCAAAATGGCCTCTTTTTTTGTTTTTTGTTTATAACAATTGTAATTTTTATTGGCAGAAAAAATCCTCAAAACACCTTTCTTAGATTTGCATTTCGCGTCGAATGGGCTATCGCTCATATTTTTCCGCCTTAAAATATAACATTTAATAATTATTATTATACCTTACCGTTCTTCTCTTCAGCTTTAAAGTAGAGCTTAAATATATCCAACGTAAAATCAGTATCATCTAAAATTTATTGATAATGTCATTACAGACAACAAATAAAACTCTGGCGTCAAAACAAGGCATAAGCAAAAAAAAATCTTATCTTTTAAATAATCTTGCTTAATAAAATATTTGCCTCAATAACAATAAAAAATAGAATGCTATTGATGAATTAAAATATGGAGAAGAGCGAATGGACTATCAAGGTATTGTTTGCTTTATTTTTGGGCTTTTAAGCTATAAAAAATTATATCGTTTACGTCAATGTAACCCGGTAATAAGTTATTGTTTAAGGTACAAAAAACATATTTTACATAAACCTAAAATAAAACTACACTTTGTACAAAAGATAAGGCGTATAATTAAGTTAAAGATAAAGTTTTTTAAACTTTTATTATAATTCTTACAAAATTTAACGCATAATAATTTATATTAGTTTTTATGTTAATCTTCGACAAATTTATCATGCCAAAAAAAAGAACGATTTTATTACAATTAAAATAAAGGAGTAAATAACTAAACATATCTTTGTGTTTTTTTTTTTTAATATCCACATAATGAAAATAACTTGTAGATTATACAACGAAACTCGAACTTTTGCTTTTTTTATCTGGTTAAGAAGAAAAACTAGATTTAAAAGTTATGTCTCTGTAGAAACAAAAATTAAAACAATAAGTATTAGACGTTTGCAATAAAACCCAAAAGTATATTTAATAAATCTAAACTTTTTTAATTTTATAAAAATAAAAATATCTTATTTGTTCAAAAACTTTCGCAAAAATAAAAAAGTTTTTAATATACAAGGCATTACATTTAAATAAAACTTTAGTCCTATTGCAAACGCCTAATGCTTATCATTTTGTTTATTATCATTTTTTTTAAATCTACAGAACCATAATCTTTTTAAAGGGGGTTAAGCGAAAAAATAATAGGTACTAAATGTAGAAAACTATACCGGTATATATGTAATTTTTGAAATCATTATTTTTTAAATTATTTGAATTAAAAAAAAATGCTAGGGGAGTTAATAAATAATATACAAAATTCACAGGGCCGGAACCGGTCATCGATATATCTTATGGAATGGCCAAGCAGTTTATATCAGCTTGGACACAAAGAGAAAATCTTCTGTACTGGCATGGACTCCCGGGTCTCAGACACTCGAAGGCTTTCATAAGCCCACCCAACCAACAATGTACTGTTAAACTACTGGAGCAATTAAGGGTACACCTTAAAACTCTAGTGGGACTGTACACGGGACACTGCAGATTAAAATACCACATGCACAAAATCGGCCTAGCGGAAGACGCCGAGTGCCGCATGTGCATGGAGGGGTATGAATCGGCAGAACACATACTGTGTTCGTGGCCAGCAATGGCACGACTAAGATTCGCAATCCTCGGCAATGACACCTTGTTGCCGGGGGAGGTGAAAGATCTCTCTCCCAACAGGATCATCAGATTTATTAGGAGTCCGGACCTGGTGGGAGAAATATAAAAGGGTGTGAGCCACAATAGACCGATCGGTCGCGGTGAAAGGTTGTTATACTCACTCACTTTAAACCTACCTACCTAATAATTTTTTAAGTTTGTAATAATTATTTTTCTTTTTTTATCGCTTTGGATAAAAATTAAACATTGCCTTGTTTTACACTTTAACTTTTTTTTACCAGATCAAGGATCTTATATTTATGTTTTTGTTTAAATTTTATGTGCAGAAATTTGTGTGTACTATTTATTAGTAAAAGAAAATTGAAAAAAATCTAGAGGTAATACTTGCTGTTCAGCTCAGGCTTCTTTATATAGACTAAACAACCAAACATCCCAATAACAAACAATATTCCAACGTTTTACGGCTTAAGATAATAAATAAGTTATTTTAAAAATACCAAATACCAAACGGATAAACTTCTTACTAAAATAAATGCTATAACCTAATGTAATAAAATACTTTTGTTTTATATATTCCGCTAATATACAACATATGTTTCGCTACTATTTTAGCTTCCTGGGACTAATAATCTAAACTGATATTAACACATTTATTCTTTACAATTATTCACTATTTAGGTTAAGTAAACGAAAACTGTGATTATTCATAATATACTTGGCATTTTTAATTTTATATATTTCCAGAAATTAGGGAAAATGGGTTTCAGTAAGTTGTATAATGTTTGTTAAAACTATTACTATGCGGAAATATATTTGATTCATGAGAGATATTTTAAATTTCAAAACCTGTTTGGGTGTTCTGATGATACTATTTAACCAAACATTCTACCTATTTCAGTCTTATGCTCTTAAAGTTTATTGTTTACTTGTTAAAATAATAAAATTTCGGTACTTATCTACAGTTTTAGAACAAATAAATTGTTTTTTAAAGGCGTTATCACTTATCACATTTATTGGAACAAAGCATCGGCTTTAATGGCTATTACAAAAGCTTTTATATTATAACCAATAAAGATAAAAAAAACTATCCTTTTGGAATTTTTAACATCATTTAGATACAGGATTGAATTGTCGATTACTTTGTAATAATACATATTGAGGTTAAAAAGTAAAACAAAAAATTTTGCTTTCTGTTACAGATTTTTTTTTAAATAAAGTTACTGGAGTTTTGTAGATTTAGTACATTTTTAAACTGAATAATTGAAACTACAAGATACATGTTTTAGTCTAGTTGAGAAGTGTGTTTTCTGCAAAAAATAGAAAGCTTTGAAAAATATTAGCGATAGCTCATTTAACCCGGAATGCAAATCTGAGAAAAGCGTTTTGAGGATTTTTCTGCAATAATTGCAATTGTTATTAACAAATAACGAAAAAAAAAGAAACCATGTCGATTTTTGATGATAACTCAAAAACCATAAGAGATAGCGAAAATTGCAAAAAAAAGATGCTTGAGGAAGAGGAAATTTCAACAAGTTAGCCAATTGTTAATTGACAAAATTTTTTCGATATTTTGTTCATTGTACATTAAAAAAATGTTTATATTATTGTCGAATATTTTTTTTTGCTTCCTGGCTGGAGCCCTTCTTACATACATACTTAACAAGATTATGCCATAAAAGTTTAATAAATTTTAATTCCTTGTTTATAATAATTTTATAACTTTGACAATTTTACTCTGATTTTACATTTTTTGTTTGTTTAATCTTTAATTTTTTAATCGAAGGTTCTGCTTTAAAATTATAACATAACTTTTCATTCTAAACAAGTTTTTAAAATATCTTTTTTTATATCAAAAATAAAGGTGGGTTTCTCCTATGCTATATTTGTAAATTTGCACCTACCCCGTTTAAGCTAATGTTTATTTAAACTTTGTTTATTGTGTTGTGGGTTTAAGGACATGCAGGGGTTCTTATTAAAAAAAATAGAAATAAAATAAGGAAGTTTTTCACATGGAAAACTAATTACACCGCTTACCGTTTAATTAGTTTTCTATTTACCTTATTTATTAGGAATTTGAAAAGTGTCTATAAGTTTAAGATAATTATTTTTATTTTTCGCTTAGTATAGATAGATAATTAAAAAGCAACAGCTTTAAATAAAAATGTATTGTTTGCAAAAGTTATTTAGGACATAATTCTATCGTCTCTATTTACAAATTAAAAATTAAGCTTATATATACTTTTACGATAACATAAAAATTTTATTATGTGCTTAAACCTTGATTAACAACGTATTTGTACAAAACCCTTTAACCTAATATATTACAAATTAATTGTAAGATAATCGTTGTTTTAAAATTTATAACAGTTTTACTTAGTAGCTGCTTACCACCTTATGTTAACCACACACACTTCGGAAATTTTTTGAGGAAAGACTGCACAGGCCTGGCTTAAAGGATTCCCGGAGAGTGTATGTGCGACACCCCTTGTTCTCCGCACTGCGCAGGCCATCTGTTCAGCCTTTGTAGTTTTTAAAACCATGTTTTTAACTCCTGAAGACCAAAGGAAAACTCAACCTGCCATCAGAAAGGCCATGAAAGTGTTTAAGACGTTAAAAGACGATTTCCTTTTCCAGACAAAGTACAAAATTGGTAGGGAGTAAAAGGGCCCTGACAGAAACCGTTTATACTAACTTCATTGCCTTTTCCTTCCTAGTATAAAGATGTGTGCGTAAAAAGGAATTTTAGAACTTATTGTTTGAAGGATTTCCTATGGTTTAGAGCTAGGAAATAAAATAAATAGCATTTTTGCAAGTTTAGTAAATGCTCTATCAAAATACAAGTACATCGCCTTCAAAACTTTCTCTTTGAGCTTTCGCTAGCCGAAACGTGTTTTTAAATTTGTGACCTTTTTCAGATATTCGTTTATTTCCTATATTTTTTTGTAACTATTAATAAATATATATATATATATATATATATATATATATATATATGCTGTTAATTTGTATTTGACAATATTTTTACTTACAATAATTTACTTTAATATACTTAAAAAAAACGGAAACTTTGTGTCTTTTAACAACAGGTTTTATAGGATGTAGTAAATAAATGGATATTTAAGAGGAATAGTCCAAGTTTTCGTTTCATAGCACAAAAATGTTTGCAAAAACTGCTGCTTATTTTTAGAGCTCGGCAAATGTTGCTATAAAGATATCCTTAGTGTAAAACAGTGTCTTATCATTATTAACACATATTTATGATTTACCTACGAAAAATTCCTTACTCTTATACATTTATATCCATCTTTATGTTACATTTTTTGTGTGGTACTTCTACCCTTTTTTCTACAAGGAATTTAAAGCAGATTTGTTTAATATTTAAATTTCGGGTTTAAAATAGTAATAGGCTGGGCTTTTAAGCATATATGCTGCTTAAATTAGAAGGAAATATTGTTGTGTTTTGGCAGACCCTTATGTTTACAAAATCTAATTATGTAGCTTAAAACTCAGCACAGGTACAAGGGCACAGATTAAAGTTTAAATTGGCTTTTTTAGTCAAAACAATTATGGTGTTTACCTTTTAAGTCATATGGTAAATTTATTAAAAAATTTCCAACATTATTTTTTTACTTAATACTAATTTAATTGGATGTTAACTTTAAAGTCCCGTTTTTCTTGACTTTAGATAATGGATTAAGTATATACAAAAAAAATTGTAACAGGGACATGTTTCTTAACGTTTTGTAAAATATAATTAAAAATATATTTTTAGGCAATAGCAACAAGTTTAATTCAACTGAAGCATTTTTTTAATAGTGTTGGTTAATGAAATTAAGCTCGGACCTCTTTTCTTGTATTAGTTTCATGTAGATTTATTTTTTTAAACCTTGGGATATTTTACAAAGGCTTACAGTCTTAGTACTAATGAACTATGAGTGTCTTAAGAAAAGTAAGAATTAGTTTACTAACATAGGACTTAAAGATATAAAGGTTTAGAGAAAAAGGAAAACCTCTGCAGTTTGCAGATTTTACTGTCTGAATATTCCAGAGACGAATAGACAAAGTAGGGATTTTAGGGCCTCTCTACGTGGTGTGTAAAGGATGCATATAAATGGAACACGGATAGGTCTATGGGGCGCTGCTAGGGAGGTAATTATATTGGCTAATCCCTAAGAATACTGATAAAAGAGCAACAAATACCCTTTAGCTTGGCGGTGGGCAAAAGAAGAAAGCCATCCTGTAAAAGTAAAACCATTAATAACGCAAAATTAATTTAGATAAAATTAAAAATGCTAAAAGTTGTGGAGTGTTCTTTAAATATGGAAACCATATTTTAAAGAGGGTGATGATTTGTACACAAATGTGTCATTTTTTTCTCCAATTCATACTTTAAACTTGAAATTCAGAGTTAAAAGAGTATATACAGCTTAAAAGGGGATAAATACTTTCTGGATTACAAAAGAAATCCAAACATTTTTCAAGCTGCTGTGATTATGGATATAAAATAATATTTAATTTTTCTATTCATATAGCATTCCTAATATTAAAGATTATACGTACTGGGTGTCCAAATAAGAAAAGACGCCTGCAGTATCTCGAAAACTATTTATCGCACAGCGTTGGGGAAAAAATATATTTGGTAAAAGTGGTTAAAAGAAATGGCTGAAAATTATTTTTAAGTTTCTAAAAGTACCGCGAGATGTCGCAGCTGCAACGGTAAATTAAAAAAACAATTTTTTCTTCAAAATTAGCTAGTTTTAGGTACAATTTTAATAACATTAGCAAAAATCTAACCAATTCTCCATCAGTTTGGTTTAGGACTTTTTGTCGCATTTCCAATAATAAGGGTGGGGAAAGAAGATAAACATTGCAACTTTCAAGTAGCTTTATTTACCACATCTTTTACCAAAAAAGGTTCAAGTGGATACTCGTTTAAAAAAAAAATTAAAATTCTTTTAAATGTTGTTCTTTATGATGTTGGCTAGTTTGTAGTTCAGCAATTAGAGGGCGTTGTTTAAAAAAACTCTAGGAGGAACACGAAACTTAAAGATTTATTAGTTTGGAGGAAAAAGAAAAACCTCTGAGGAGAAAGCTCCACAGCCCCTAGGAATAAAAAAAATAACAAAGCGGAATAAAAGAAATAACAAAGTTTGGCGTCTTTTACATGGATTGCAAAGAGACTTATGAAAATGAAATTTAATGTAACTTCACCATAATCTGCTAAGAAGAAAATAATATTTGCCAATTTCTTGAAGCGACAGCCGTAAAAGTACCTGTTAAAGAGCGACAGGTCCTCTACAAATCGTCGGAGTACAAAAGAAGAAAATTTTTTAAGTGCGGGCTCATTAACAAGGTAAACGGCTCTTCTTTAAATGAAATTAAAAACGCTAAAAGTCAAGGAAGACGACAGACATTTTTCTAACTACTTCAATATTTGAAAATATTTTTACAATAAACAATAAACCAACCAATTGTGGAAACCCGTAAAAAGTAAGTTTAAATTAAATAATTAATATATTATTTGTTAGAAGACCATTATTCATGATTGTAAGACAAGGTTATTTACCTGGATATTATAGGTGTCACAAGCCCTGACTGCCATGAAAAACGACCAATATTTTTAATTGATAAACTTAGAAAGCCTCTATTAAGCATCCTCAATACAACCCCTATAGATCTGGATAAAAAACCATTTATAAGGTTAGTCAATTTAATTTTCATGGAAATGGAGCAGAAAAACTTTTAATACCTAAAAAAATTCTAACTAAAGTTTACATCAAAATTATTTAAAAAAAGCAAAAACCTTTAGTGATTCTATACAAAATAGAAAAAAAAAAGAAACTGGAAAAATAAGGAATTGGGGCAAAACAACATAATTTAAACCTAATTTTTACAAATATTAGCTATTGCCTATTATCATTTTAGGTATATTAATAGTAAACACTCTGGTTCCAAATTTATCTCATCTTGGGAGAATTGTTTGTCTACATATATAGCATCATATTTCTTTTTAACCGGTCTCTTTGTTCAAGGGATTTGTTTGTTTACTGTTTAGACCATAAAGTAGTCCACATTAAGGCCTTTATGATTTATGGCTACCTTTATTATATGTTTTAAAAATTCTTAAAGAAATAATGTTTTAATATACAGGGAAGCAAATAGACTTTAAAATTGATTTTTTTTTTCTCATATTTTGACAGTTTAGATATTCAAAAATTTTTCCTTTAAAGCATTTTTTGAAATTCGAATTATGTTAAAAGTTATAGCCATCTTAGTCATGGGTTTGTTGTTCGGCGCAATGGAGCTAGAATCGGACGTTCGGAGCTTTTAGCTTTAAGTGCTTCAAAAGATGGAAGAACTGCTCGTCTTTTGGAGAGAAATTCGTTAAATATTTAATTAAAAATAGAAAGTCCGACATATAGAGCCGGAATTGCTAATTGAAGAAATGTAGTGTTTTATCTGTTAGACTGCCTAAAAATTAACTGAAAACTTTAAACGCGATTTTCTTGAAGCCATTTTTTTCGAACCTTTGTCATAAACTTTTAGAATCTAATTGACCAATTTTCTTAAAAGTTTACATGGATTTTCTTTATACAATGTGGTCATTTAACTCTACAACATATGGTATTTTTTTTATTGATTGCACAATGAAAATCCAAATATTGCCGAAAGTTAGTGCATGTACAATAATCATATTAGGTGCACTATGGTTGCAAGTCAAACAGCATACAGGGTAGATCAAAAAATATAAAAATTGTACAAGAGTAAACTACCCTTATTTTAGAAAATTTGGCAAAATGTTCTAAAGAAAAGTTGTTCAGGATTAAAAGGTATGCCTAATTACCAAAACATGGCCTCCTCAGATTTTTTTTTGAAAAATCTTAAAAATTTCTCTTATTTTTTTTAGTCACCCTAAACACTTTCCTAAATTATTCAATATTAAATCAATTTCGCATAACTTTTGAAAAATTTTTGCAAAATTTCAAAGTTGTATTTAATATTATTGCAACAAATATAAAATTTCTCATGGCCTAAAAAATCTGGTACAGTTGAATAATGAACTTCTTTGTCTGAATGTCTTTCATTAAAAATATCTGTTGCATCACGTACTGATTTACAATAGTGTAGTTAATTTCTTAACTAACTTTGTAGAGATTTCACCTAACGACATCTGATTTACAGTTATCTTCACATATTAAAAATTAATTCGGCCTTATCGGTAACGATAACTGTCTTGGAAGAGGCATTTAAAATCAAATAAACTTAATAAGCAAAGAATAATTATTCAAGAAAAAAATATATTGTCACCAAACTGTCATAATGTTTAATTTTAACTCTCATTTGTTTTTTTTTTTTTCATGTGCATCCGCGAATTTTAGTAGGTTTTTTAATGAATCTCTATTAACTTGTACAGTTTTTTAATAAACATTTAAAATAAAAATTTTGCACTTTGAGTGAGCGTTTTTTGATATGCCTATATTCATAACTAATATTTTATCTTATTTAAAAGAATTTTTGTAAAATTTTAAAGTTGTGTTTAATATCGTTGCAACAAACATGAAGTTTGAGATTTTCTAAAAAATTAAAAATCTATGTTAATCTTACAAATATGTTTGAATTTGAACAAAGTTATGAGAAATTGATTTGATTTAAAATAATTTATGAGAGTGTTTAGGGAGAATACTAAAAAAAAATAAGAACAATTTTAGAGGTTAAAAAAAAAAATTCTGCGGAGACCATGTTTTGGTATTTAGGCCTAACTTTTAATTCTTAACACTTTTTCTTTATAACATTTTCCTGAATTTTCCAAAATAAAGGTACTTTACTCTTGTACAATTTTTATATTTTTTGACCTACCCTGTCTGCTGTTTGAGTTGCAACCATTCTAAGTGCACCTAATATGATTATTAAACATGCATCAACTTTTCGCAATATTTGTATTTTGATTGTGCAATTAATCAAAAATCCTATATGTTGCACACTTAAATGATCACACCGTAGACACCTATATGGCAAAACCATCAAAATTTCCAATTTTTACTATTTTTAAAAATTCGGGAAAGTAAAAAATAACTAAAAGAAATCTACCTTTTTTTTTAAAAAACCACCATTTTTTTAGTTTTCCTGGTCTCTGCCATAATGACATTTGACATATATGTATAAACATATATATATATATATATATATATATATATATATATATATATATATATATATATATATATATATATATATATATATATATATATATATATATATATATATATATATATATATATATATATATATATATATATATATATATATATATATATATATATATTATATATATATGTTGTTTTCCAGATGCCTGGGATGTTGGTGGCATCGTCGCGTTTGTTAAGAGTACCAGCTATTCGTGAGAGCTTCTTATTAGTCTGGTCTTGTAGTGTTTTATTGCTGATATTTGTCTAGAATTGTCGAAGTCGATTGTGTGTCCTGTGTTGTGGTGATGTTGGAAAAGGGCGGAGGTTGTTTGTTTTATTTTTTTACTATTTTTATGTTCCTGAATCCTGACGGATGTGCGTCTGTTTGTTTGTCCCACATATTGTTTTTCGCAGTTCTTACAAGGAATGCTGTAAATCCCATGGTTTTCCAACTTGATTTTGTCTTTTGGATTTCCTAAGATATTGGCTACTGTGGTTTGTGGCTTAAAAATTGGTATGATTTTGTTTTTTCTTAGGACCCGTCCGATTTTCTCTGTGACTCCCTTTATGTAGGGGAGTATGGCCCTTGGTCTGTCCTCTTCATCCTCCTTTTCTCTTTTGGATGGATGTTTTTGTCGCCTGAATGGATTTTGGATGATCTTTTCATTGTAATTGTTTTCTCTTAGCGCTGTTGTAATTGTTTTTATTTCTTTTTGTCTATTGTCCTTTTCCGTGAGGCGGATATATCTTTAGATAAGGGTAGCAGTAGCAAACACCCATCCGTGAAAAACCTACAATCTAACATATATATATATATATATATATATATATATATATATATATATATATATATATATATATATATATATATATATATATATATATATATATATAAATATACATATATACATAATACATACATATATACATATACATAAATTTATTTTTTCAATTTTTAAAATCGGAAAAAAAATTAAAAATGAATACTTCACATATTAATTGTTTTTTTTCTCGACCGTAAAAAAACGCCTCAAATTGGGGCTTTTAGGCTAAAATACCCCCTTAATAAATCTCCATCAAACAGACTTACAACGTATTAATTTAATGAAAATATTCAAAAATTTACAGATTACAAAAAAGCAGTTATTCCTAAATTGTCATCTTAAAGCGCGGCACCCACATTTCCTGGTACTTAGGCATCATACTAGTCTATATAATATAGTCTACCCTTAAAATAAAAAAGTAAAACTTTGGTTTTATTTTTTGATAAAGGATAATAGTCTTTGTCCGATAATTTAGCATGGCCGAAACTAAACTAACCAAACTAAAAGTAGCTTACTTAAACTAAAAGTTAAACGTAACAAATTTGTCTAACGACGCAGACGCGACGGTAATGATACATTTTTTGTAGTTTTCTGTGGGAGTCAGTAAAAAGGTGACCGTCATTACGAACTTTTTCCACAAATTCTGAGCACAGTTAAATGCTTTACTTTCTAAATGGCCTAAGGCAGAACACGTACAGACATTAGGCATAGAAAAGGTCTTTTTCTTTATTTTTTTTATTCCTATTCATGCATAGGGATTAGCGGGTATCATCAAAATGTGATTAGTTTAGATATTACCAATAAACTTAGTTTTAAAAAATAATTGAGTTGGTTTATTTTACGTTTGCTTACTATTAGTACACAACTAAAAACTAAAAATCAACTTTTAGTTTGTAGTAAAAACAATAACCTTGTGATTATAGGGGGATATTTTAATTTTTAAACAAATAACAAAAATTGCGGTATACAGGGTATTATCGAAATAATTAAATATATTAAAATGAGTGACTCTTTGAATAGTATAAAGACACCATTTTAGTAATTGTCTCGAAAGTTGCCTCCTCTCCGAATTTGACCATATGTATACGTTTTGTGATGCGCTAATTACGAATCTAAAGAAATATTTTACAGCAACGTTTCGTTTTCCAGATATCCATAATCAAAGTTGAAAATCAAACTAACTTATTTACACTATTCCTTGTTCTTTTTACACATAATTCTTGGTTTTTAGACTAAATTGGCACACAATATTTCACAAACACCTCTTAGAGATCTTTTTTTATATTTGTTTTACACCTTTTTTTCATTTAATTGCAAACTTCCACCAACCATGTATACACTAGGGAATTATTTAGCAAACATGGCCGCCCCGCTTGAAAGTGAAGCTTCGCAATTTAATGGTAAACAGGTGTAAAATAAATAAAAATACAAGGTTTAAAAGGTGTTTATGAAATATTGTGTGCCACTTTAGTGTAAAAATCAAGAATTATGTACAAAAAGAAGGGGAATATAGTGAAAATGAGGTTAGTTTGATTTTCAACTTTGATTATGAATATTTCGAAAACGAAACGTTGCCAAAACAATATTTTTCAGATTCGTAATCAGCGCCCTTAAAAACCTCCGTATACCAAATTTGGTCAAAATCGAAGGGGAGGCAACATTCGAGACCCTTTTCTTATTTAAACTTTTTTTTATTTTGCAATAATTCCTGACTAGAAGTATTTTTTACACCCATAACACGTAGCCGGTTGTTAAAAGACTAAAACACTTAAAAACCCCAAAAGTATAAAAAATGGTAAAAGATCAATATATAGTAAAAAAGTTTTTTACTTGTTTTGTAAAAAATAAATTAATTTACAATACACGAAAGCTTACATTTCAAAGTTGTTAAAGAACAGACTTAATTTTTTCTTACTTTAAAAGGTACGATCTGAACGTGTCTCTAGGTATAGCAGGCTTGTGGAGCATTTTTTTTAGTTTCTGCGTCGCATAAGAGCATACCTGTAAGCTCTTTTAAACTTCGCTGCATTTCACAATAGTTAAACAAAGCAGAATGCAAAAATTAAGTAAAAATAGCACACAAAAAGCCGCATAATGTCAATCGTCTGTTGTCAAAACCGAAGCTTTCTTGGCTAGTATCTCGATATATTGGGTGAAATATATCTGAAAGCAGTTTGCTGCATTATAGAGTCCAATTTAAAGAAGAAAAGGCTAGGAACGTCATACCAAGAGTCCGCAATTAAGCCTTTCTCTCTCAACGCTCCACCCATACGTTGTTAAATTTGGAATAGAGGCGCGTTACATGAATTTGACCGTATATTTAAGAAAAATTTCGAGCAACGAGAACAGGCATAATTTTAAAGTGAAAGAGAACAACGCATGCTGATGACGCTGGTGCCTTTTCAAGTTTAAATCGGACTATACATCAATTAAAAACAACACGGCGCAACAATAAAGTAAACATTAACACGAAAATGCCGCAATATGGCACAAGACTACTGTCGAGACGAAGCGTTTGGAGTGGCTAGCCATAAATCGCCATATTAAGTAAAAAGACATTGATCATTACATTGGTGTTATTTATGGCATCTTGCCAAAATTACTATATTTTGGTTTTATTTAAGCATGGTGGCTATTGTTCGCTTACGACCATCCAATCTAATTTCATGACTTTTGACTTGTCTGACTATCATCACAATGGTGCTTGGTGTACCATCGGTGCATAAAGACCGCGGCCCAGTTAATGATGGAGTTGGCAACATACCGCGGGAAATGACAAAAAATGACAGTCGTCAGATGGTCACGGACGATGACCTTAGCATTAAGCTGACTCGCAAGTAAAAACACTCATGTAAAATTGTTAAAAATGTTATTAAAAAACGGTTTTAAAATCATAGGCATTCTCTTAAAGTATTTTTGTTACCAAAATCATAAACGTATAAAAAACGTACTTATAAAATATTTTTCGGGTACTTTTGTTTGTAATTCGTTTTTTTTGCAGATAAACTGGAATTAGTGTTAACTTGTAATGTTTTTAATGTGTCTTTTATCGATAGATAATTTAATTCTTTGTGCGTAAATAAGCAATGTGTAATACTACCACTATCAAAATAAAAAGTATTGGAAAGGGCTAAAATTATAAGCTTTTATCACAGTTTTATCGTCGAAACGCATTCGATGTTATTTTTTGTTAATTTGGAAGATAATCGTTGTGTGGGTCTGGGCTTATTTATTACTATTTTGAGCACTATAACCAATTTCTTAAATGCTCTGATAAAAAAACACATTAGTCTCAAATTGTTAATTTAATATTTTTAAACAAAACATGTAATATGTAGCATTTTTTGTTTTTCCAACTTTAAAAATATTTAAAATATACATTAATATTAAATAATATATTATTAAATTGTAAATTAAAGAAAACAGCACCTAAATTTGTTATAATTTAAATGGTTTAAAAGTAGCGTCACGCTTTTAGCGGCATTTATACGGATTTCATTTTCTTTACTGATCTTATAGCATAGGCATTTTAGGTCTGTTTGTTATCCAGAAATAGAGTACTCTATTTTACACTTTTTTGTCGATAAACCGTTTGTTATCGTCAGTGTAATTTAGGACTAGGTGTTTGCTATGAATTCTGGTATAAACTAGTTTTCACTTAATTACGCTAACTCTCGAAGTAGTGAAGTTAGATGCATGTTTAATACAAGACTTAAAGTTGTTTGTTTATAATCATAACCATAAAGCCATTTTTAATTTCTTAAATAAGTCTTAAACGCGTTTTTTTATAAAAAATCAAATCGAAACTTATTTACCTTAGTACCACTTTTTAGTCCTACTCTGTCCTACTCTAAACTTGATAACAAACAAACCTTTTACTGTACTTCAAGTTTTGGTGTCTCTTTATCCACGTGAGTTGTAGAAATTCTAATCTTTAATAATCTACTTTTTTACAAGTCACTAATTTCTGCTTAATAACTAGCTTTTATTTATTGCCTTTGTTGATGGGGAATCTATTAAGAATACTTTGGATTCTTTATAATAGCAAAACAAGCTAATAGCGTTGATTGAGAAGTGGATCAATCAACGCTAATAGTTCTAATGAAACATTTAGAGACAAAAAGAAAATTAATTATTTAACATGATTTTATTATTATTAATGCAATAAAAACAACTAATATTATTACTAAAAAATTTAGCATAAAGCATGGAGAACAAATTTTAACAAATGTTTTACGCCATTTCCAAATATCATAAAAAAATTTAAGGCTGGATTAGTACTCGACCGACGATCAGCACTGACGTCGGTAAAACGTAGCTATATCAATAAAAATATATGATTAACTACAGTGTAGAGCGTGTAGCAGTCTATTACTCTACACTCTAGTTGATCATAGATTTTTATCGTCTTGTGAGCTCTTAATCCAGCCTAAGACAGAATTACAAGAATTTTACATCAGATAAAAAACAACTTGTTCTTTAATATATCAAGACCAAACCCGATTTTTTTTTTAAATAATTAAATTTAGAAGTTTTACAATGTAATTTAATTATTTTAAATACTTCTTTCCACGAAAAGTCTTATCTTTATCCAAATTTATTGCTAAAAAATGCGTTCACTTAAATTTTTTTACTAAATTCCCTTAAAATACATTTTTCTGTTACACTTTAGTCAAACTTTTTTGACAAAAAAAGGAATTCTTTGACTTTACCTTGGCAAAACAATATTTTTACCTGCATGCCAATGTTTTTTTTTAAGTAATTTTTGTTATTATTTTTTAATTATTGTAATTCCAATTTTTAAAACATTCACATAAAAACCATTTATCCTTGATAAGGATGCTCCTGTCACCTTTAATTAATTACACTATTAAACTTAAAATTTAAAATAGTTCCAGCCTATTTTATGCCTTGTGTTAGACACGTGTCCCTTAATTTTTTTAAACAAATTAATTTAATTAATTTATAATGTTTTTTTATACATATACAGTAACTGAAATTTCCAAAATTTTAAGTAAGAGGCTTCTAAGAATATTTAATAAATTAGTGTATTAATAGTTAAACAGTAAATAATATTAAAATTTAATTTATTTTTGTTTATGGCACCCTTTATAAGAAACTAATTGGAAGAGTGTAGCGGGGTAAGGGGCAGACAAATAAAACCCCTATCGTATTTTTTTACCAACGTTTTATGGCTGGATCGCCTTTAAACAAATTAATATCTAAATCAAAAAAATTAGAAATTTTTATATTTTGAGAAAAAAACACCATGGCTGCACAAACTTCTTGTTAAAAATAAAAATGACGTTATTGATATTTTTGACAAGAATTTTGTGCAGCCAGGGTGGTTTTTCCTTATAACATGTATCTTTTCATTTTTGCTAAATAAGACATTTATTTGTTTGAAGGCAGTAAGACCTCGTAGTACTGGCACTTGATAAAGTGGCAATAAAGCTACAAAACGTTTGGAAAAAATACGATAGTGGTGTACCCTCAACACACTGCACTCCTCCAATTGTTATAAGAATTTTATTTAAATTCCATTAAAAAAAAGTGATGATATGATATTGATAGAATTTTATTTTTTAATGATTTTTTAATAATAGTCCTTTTAATCTTGTATGGGCAAAAATGTTCTGTCAAAGTCAAATTTTCAAAACGTCTTTTTCCAAAAAGTTTCGTCTCTTTTGTTATAGAAAATTGTATTTTAAAAAGGGTTAAGGTATTATTAAAAAGACCAATTTCAGAATAACTTTTTAAAAAATATCAGTAAATGAATTAAATTATATTTTACCTTTTTTGTAATTCTCTTTGATTTGTTCATAATTAAAAGAAACGTCAGGTAATACTAAGTATAAAGAAGAAAAATGCAGTGATCATTAAATTTTAATATTATTTTAATATAAAAATACAAAAAGTATTCTTTTAATTTTTTTTGGCAAATAGATCAATATATAAAATTTTATATTGATAAAAAATAAATTGTATTGTATTTAAATGATTTATAGCCTGTATCACTCTTACATACTTCATAACAACACCGCTTATTCGTTCCTTTTCGTACTGATATCATTATAATAATCGATTAAAAAAACCTATTTGCTAATTAAAGCACTTTTTTCTTTATTTTCGTATTTCTTTTCTTCAATAACTATACTTTCTTTAGTATTTTTTTATTTTAATTATGTGTTTTCAGGCCCTTTAACATGCCTGTTTACAAAAAACAGTACGAAAAAAATGGCTGAAACTGACGCATGCGCACAAAAAAAAATCATGATGAAAAGGCCTATAACAATCCTTTGTAATCTTGTATGGGCAAAAAATGATTCTGTCAAAGTCAAATTGTCAAAACGTCTTTTTTCGCCAAAAAAGTTCGCCTCTTTTGTTATGAAGAAAATTGTATTTTAAAAAGGGTTAATGATATATATTAAAAAGACCAATTTTTTCAGTAATAACTTTTTTAAAAAATATCAGAATAAATGAATTAAATTATATTTTACCTTTTTTGTAATTCTCTTTGATTTTGTTCTTATTAAACAGAAACGTTAGGTAATACTAAGTATAATTATGAAGAAAATACTTGCTAGGTGTATTCCATTAAATTTTAATTTATTTTTAAGTAGTAAACAATCCACAAAAAGTATTACTTTTAGCATTTTTTTTTGGCAAATAGATCAATACTTCTAATAGGCCTATTTTATACGTCACTGTAAAATAAACAGACCAAAAATAAAAAGCGAGCATCAAACAAACCATAAATGTATACATTCTGGAAACGCAGATATTCCTGCGTCTTTGTAAATTTCCCTATTCAAACTTATATACGCATAGGCTCCAAGGAAGTTTAAAGGTGTATGGACGCCCAATGCTATGGCCCATTCGATCAAAAAATGTCCAGCCCAGTATGAAAATAACTGTCAGAGTTGGCCCCGCCGATTCTGCGCAATAACAAAATTTCACGAAATAATTTAATGTGTTGCCTACTTAAACACTGATAAATCAGTGTGAAGTTAGCCAACACATTATAATTTTATGAGAGCCGAAGTACCGTTTTTTGGATTGATCAAAACCTTCTTATTGTAGTGATTAGTGTTAATTAAATTGTGACTATAATTTTGTGTTTATTGTTTGTTACTTATAATATCGTAACAAAATGACTAGAGGTTGTATGGTTTTGTCTTGCAAATCGAAGGGTAACATACTCGTCTTTTTAACTTTAGGTAAGTATTTTTTATATTTAAATTAGGTGCTTCTTATAAGACGTAACGTTAGGTAACCGAATAAATAATAATGTATCAATTATAAATAATAGAAAATGAAAATTTCATAGGAAATATTAGTGAGAAAAGTAAGGCAATCTTAACTATCTTTTAGATAATTTCCCCAATGTTTGTGTATTTCTGTGGATTATTAAAAAGAAATAAGGTTTACATTTAGGTACTTTTATTTCAATTAATAATTTAGTACACTCTTTTAAAGGATCAAAATTATTGATTACTGGGCAGACCAGGCAAATTTTAATATATACAGGTCCCTCTAATTGCATGAAAGGAAGTACAATTTTGGTACGGTTTTTTGGGGCGCTGATTACAAATCTAAAAAAAAATCGGCAATGTTTCGTTTTCGAGATATTCATCATCAAAATTGAAAATCAAACTAACCTTATTTACACTATTCCTCCTTCTTTTTGCACAAAATTCTTGATTTTTACACTAAATTGGCACACAATATTTCACAAACACCTTTTAAAAACTTTTTTATGTTTATTTTACACCTTTTTTACACTTTTATTTTTTAAGCAAATATGGCTGCTGCCTTTAAACTTAAAAGTTCGCAATTTAATGGAAAAAAGATGTAAAATAAATAAAAATACAAGGTTTTAAAGGTGTTTATAAAATATCGTGTGCCACTTTAGTGTAAAAATCAAGAATTGTGTACAAAAAGAAGGGAGAATATAGTGAAAATGAGGTTATCTTAATTTTCAACTTTGATGATGAAGATCTCGAAACGAAACGTTGCCGAAAAGATATTTTTCAGATTTGTAATCAGCGCCCAGAAACCCTGTATACCAAATTTGATCAAATCGGAGAGGAGGCAACTTTCGAGACAATACCATTTGTTTAAAAATAAATTAGATTTTTGGTTTCTTAATCTTGCATTATCAACTTTTTAAGCTCGACATACTGTACACACATAATATTTAACGGATACTGTTACAATGGATACTCAGGTACCAAAGGTTACTAAACATTTTTAACCACTGTTATTCTGTCTCATGAATGTTTGTTATTAGTGAAAAGCATATGCCTAAAAAGCAGTTATAAAAATTTTCACTTTTTAATGTACAACCAGAATCTTAGGATTAGATTAAACTCATTTACACTATCTCGTCCTTCTTTTATCACAAAATTGGTGATAAGTACATAATACTATCATACAATGTTTGAAATTTATTTTAAAAAATCGTGTTTTAATTTATATACAAAGATTTTTGGTAAAAATACAAAACTTCCAAAAATATCGACCATTTAAATAGAAGGCAGTAAAGTGGCGCCATCTATTCTTTCCATATTATATCAGATGATATAAAATCTAATATTACACAATAATTTTAAATATTCTATAGTAGTATCCTTTAATAACCAACAATTTTGTGCAAAAAATTAAAAAAAACAGAATGTTGGAATTTGACATTTGATGATGTCAATTTTATAGATAGTAACAAAGAATTATGGAAATCCGGCCCTGGCCTACTATTCATTGCGCAAATTCCGCGGGGCCAACCCCCCTATTCCCGCTGCCCTGCACGCCTGGACAATTTTGTTCTACAGTATTGGGCTTCCATACACCTTTAAACTTCCTTGATAGGCACACATAAAAGTTCAGGACTGTAATATATTTTTTTAGACACCTTAGCTAATAAGTAATAATAGTTTAAAGTTAAACATATTTAGAGTCCGATTTAAAGAAGAAAATGCTAGGAACGTTATACCAAAAGAGTCCGCGATTAAGCCTTTCTCTCTCTACGCTCCACCCATACGATACAGAACACAAAAAAACAAGCATGCTGATGACGCTGGTGGCCTTTTCAACTTTAAATCGGACTTTACCCTTATTAATATTATTTTTTTTAATTTCTCTAAGCGTTAAGACATATTACAAAAAGGGTTTTTTATTTTCGACAACTCACAACACTCGGCGGCTATTACAACATAAGTGCAAAATAGATAGATAATTAATTGGCTTTAACACACTGAATTTATGTGTTTGCCTAACATTAAGCACAGTCATTTTGAACAACAGTGACGTAAAATAAAGTACGACAAGTTTATCTATAGCTACAAAAAGAATGCGAGCAAAAAATGTTTGTGGTATAACAATGTTGTCAAATACATAAAATTTTAATTTAATAATCTACCAAGTAAACCCTAAAATTAAATTTACTCATTTACAATAAATAGTAATAGTTACATATTTGTTGCATATAAGAAACTATATATTTTATTATAATTTGAGTAATATTAAAACGTTCTTTTTAACCTATTTATTTTGAAATTTAAATGTAAAACAAAACATTTTTTTTTTATTAAAGTACTTCTAACTGAAAAATAAGGCAACAACTGCTGTTGTCGAAATACGCAGGTGGCTAGCGCTCTTTTGATAGGTTGAGATTTTGAGATGCGTCCGGTGACGCTAACAAGAATAAATAACCGCTTCCGCTTGCTCATTGCTGCGCGATGTTTGATGTAAAAGTCAGTTGCGTAGTGATACCAGGGGCAAGAGTTATTGTGTTTTATAAATAAGTGTTCGTTGTGTCGTGTTTTAGGGTGTTAGTTAAAACTTTGAACTTTATAAGTGAAATACTGATATTGAAATAAATGAATTATCACGAGGTAAACCTTCATAGTCAAAACCTGAAGTGATTGCAATGTTTATAGGGTATGTCAAGAGGAATCACAAAAAATCCATTAAAATTGCCACTAAAGCAAATGCTAGAAAGGATTGCAATGTATACGGAGGTGGGTGCTGTGAAAAAATCCACAAAGAAGATCTTGAAGGAAAAAACAACCAGGATCAGTTGCTGTCATCTCCTGGCAAAAAAGGGCCCGTCTTTCTGGGTCGAAAAATCGAAGATTTCGAATTTGGCATTGTTAGGAGAACCATAGAAAAGTTTATTTGGAACTAAAAGTGGTTCCACCTTAAAAAAATTGTTGAAAAGCTAAGAAGCGACATCAACTTTCCATTTTCCCGTGAAACTTTGAGGTGCATGTTAAAAACAAATGGATTTTATTGGCGAAAATGTCAAAATAAGCGTAAAATATTAGCGGAAAGGCCTAATATATTGCACTGGCGATACAAATATATTCATGCCATGAAAAAATATAGGGAAGAAGGTCGACATATATCACATTGACGAAACCTGGGTGGACAACGACTTAACGGTAAAAAATTGCTGGCAAAGTGCAGATGTTTTTGGTGTAATAAAAACATTAGTTCTACTGGTAAGTAGGTATACATATTCTATAAGTCCGTTATTTATTCAAAGTTTGTTCTATTCCCACCGAGATAAAAGATTTTAGAAGGAATTGCCATTCGACTAGTTTGCAAATTGTGACAAAAATATTGTTTTAGGCAGATTTATCATAGTCCATGCTGGATCAAAAAAAGGTTTCGTGAAAAATGCTCAGTTAGTTTTTAAAGCTGGCCAATGCTCCGGTGACTACCATGGACAGATGAATAGGGAAAATTTCACCAAGTGACTCACTGAAAAATTACTTCCCAATATTCCCGAAAACAGCGTAGTCGTCCTAGATAATGCACCCTATCATTCTGTCCAGGAAGATAGAGTTCCCACTAAATCTTCTTTAAAAAAGGATATGGCTGCTTGGCTTTCTAAGAAAGGTAGTTTATAATTTCGGTTACCGTCCTTATTACTTACTAGCCTTATACAACTATATATCTTCGGCTGAATGCAACAACTGGGTAACTCAAAATTTGGTGATTTTGAGTTATCTACATTTTTTCAAAAGATAATTATTTTTTATATAAAGTTAGAGCCCGTAGATCAAAAATTAAGTTATTTTTTTAAAATGTGCTTTTCTTAGACAAGTTGCAATGTATCACTAATAATATTTTGTTGATTTTCTCAAAATGACCAAAACAAAGTTACCCAGTTGTTGCATTCAGCCGACGATATAGTAGGTACTACTAATATTTGTAGGGATAAATCAGATTCGGCATCTAGGAAGTTTGAATTGTTTGAACTTATCCAGGGTCAGAAACCTCCCAGTAATGAAAAATTATGTGGTGGACAACATTATCAGGCAATACGGTCACACTCTTTAAGAACACCCCTTATATGTGTGAATTAAACCCTATTGAGATGGCTTGGGCTCAAATTAAGCAATTCATTAGAGATCGCAATACATCAGGGGACTTTAGCATCTCTAAATTAAGGGAGCTTTTGGATGAAGCAATTGCCTCAGTGACAGCAGTCGATTGGGAAAAGTTTTGCCGACATGTCATCGACATAGAAAATAGGTTTTGGGAAAGTGATTATATGATGGAGGACATTGAACCCATTATAATACAGGTTGGGACTGATACCGATGACAGTGATACGGATAGTAATAGTGAAAGTGAAGAGGTTGAAGATGATGAATAAAGTAAGTAATGATTTTTTGGTATTTTTTTTATTTTGTTGCAAAACTATAATTCATGTCTCTTTGATATTAATAGGAGCTAAGCTGAAAAATCATTAATAATCAATTAATCATGAAGCTATTTTCTCCATGCTGAAATGAAAAATGACATATTGTAAAAAGTAAGTTTGGCAACTTTCATATAAATAGTTACCTACTTAAAACATAAAATTGAACTATTAAAGAATTTAGGTACTATTTTTATCACATTATTTAACATAATAGCACGCCCATGATTAGACCATGTTTTAAAAGATAGTGCTTCCCCTTACCGATGCGTCGCAGACACAGACTCGTCTGTATATCTCAAAAACATTGAAACTAAAAGGTCTTTGGTATATCTGTATAAGAAGTAAAGTTTCTCTGCCTGAGTCATACAGGCGAGAATATTTCACTGTAATACCTTCTAAAAGTAGACAATAACATTTTATTGAAATTATTTAAAGTGCATTCGAGTTTTTTTTTTATATGATTTCCCAAAGAGTTACAACGACTTGGGAAAATTTACCACCAATGATGTTCCTTTAATTTACAAGTTGGAGCAAAATTTTATTAAGATTTATTGTCCAAAAATAAAATGGAGTTATAGATTGTTAATTTAAACTATTATATTAAAAAAAATTCTATAAGTTAAGCTTTCTGCATTTATGAGGATACTGGCACTTTATAATTTTTTTTTAAGATATAACTAACTTAAGAAGTTAAACGAGGATGTTGCACAAAATAGCAATTAATAAACCAACCAAAAAATACAAATATAATTTTTATTATTATTTACTCGGTTATTAAAACAAATATTTTAAAAACTAAGTGTTTGGAATATACAACCCTACACATATTTGTCTTTATGTTTAATTCTAAATAATATCACATTTTAAAATTTGGAGTTTCCTTTTAAAAAAGACTGATACTTAGAAATTTTTAAATATTAAAAAATTTTAATTCTTTATAAAAGATAGTGCATAGTACCAAACTATATTTGCAGTACTTAGTTTTATTAATATAAAATTAATATTATTAAAAATCAAAGGATATAAAGGGTATAAAATAATAAAAATTACTTAAGAATATAGTATTCAAATTTCAAAAATATAACAAAATTAATAGAAAAGTTATTCAGAATTAAAGGTTAGGCCTAAAAACCAAGTTATGACCTCCTATTCGGATTTTTACTTTTTTTGGAAAATTTTGAATATATAATACATACTTTATTATATTAGTGTAATAATTTTTTTAAATAGTTACAGCCAAATTTCTCTTAAATACCGTTTTTCCAATTAACGCCCTTTTGTAAAATTTAACTGGATTTGTAGTTTTTCCGTTAACCGCCAAATTAAAGTTTGTTGCAACAAGGCAAATATTTTATTATTATAAATTTCTATAAAAATAGTATTTAACATAAACAATTTTTGTTTCAAACATTTATAAAAGTGTAGAACTGATAGGTATACTGTTCTTCACTTTCATAAAAAAATTGAATAGAAAATTATATGTTAAATGAGACTATTTAATATGGACATTATTATTTTTATTAAGGTATTTGCCTCTCTAAAAAGATTATTTCTGAAATTTTGTAGTTTTATTAAATATCGTTGCAACAAACCTGAAGCTGGCTATTAGAAAAAAAAATATATAAATCAACTTAAATTTAACAAATACGCTTTTATTTAAAAAGAGTCATTTAAGAGTGATTTGGTTAAACCTAATACATTCGAATAAATAAAACATGTATCATACAGAGGTAATTTAAATATTTCCAAAGAAAAGTAAAGATTCTAATGAAAGGCATTGACTTGGTATTGAGGCCCAGCTAGCTTATAATTCTAAATAACTTTTTCATTTAACATTTAACAAATAAGAGTACTTTACTCTTATGCAATTTTTAATTTTTTTGCCGTACCCTGTGTACCTTTTGACCTTTAATAAAACTTACTGCGGCAAATATAGTTTGGGACCATACACCAACTTTTATAAGGAATAAAGTTTAGCAAACTCCACTCAAAGAATACCTAAGTGTTAGTCGAATGGACGACTTGTTAAAAATAAAATATAAAAATATTTATGTATTTGGTAGCACTAGACTCACCCTGCATAAAATATTGTTGATTATTGTGTTAGAATACATCCAGTTAGTAGAAAGAAATAATACGATTAATTATATGTAGAATCAAGAAATGTAGACAGGGTGATTTAAAAAACATAGGCCATCGCTTAATGGAAGATTCCTTGGACAAAAATGTTTTATAAAAAATAGGTCCAAAACGGCTTCATTTTTAAGATACATGGTGTAAAAGAAAAATTTTTAAAATAGGGATTTTCTTTAATTTTTAAATCGGGTTTTTTGATTTTTGAACTTTGAGTAAAGTACACCTTCTGATTATAAGCTTTTGTTACTACTATGGACCAGTGGCGTACTTTTGGGAAATTTTATTTATTTTCTTAGAATTATTTTGTCGTTAAATTTTTGATATTATCATCTTTGATAATTTGGTACATAATTTCTATTATCTGCTTAGTTTTACATAAAAAAGATGCTTTCAAATTTACTCGATAAAATTAACAGCTTTCAATAAATTTTAATTTTAAACTTGCAGGGCACGAAAAGTGTAACATATAAAATTAAAGACAATTGTAATTTTTTAAAAAAATGTTAAAGTTATCCACCTCTTGCTCAAATACATCATTTAATCGCCCCGTTATGATTTTTTTGTAAAAATTAGTATTGGTATTAATTTTAAATATTATCCTTTTTGTACCACGCAAGTTTAAAATTGGAATATTACAAAAGTAAGGTTTATTAAGTTAATTCAAAAATAACTTTTTTTATGTAGAACTAAGCTAAGTTTCATTTAAATCAAAAAACGCGATGTGAACATAAAAGTAGAATTTTAACTCTAAATTTTTTTTTCGTACCCCTTATCTTAAAAATTAAGCCGTTTTCGACCTGTGTTTATATAAAATTTGTGTCTTATTTTTGACCAGGAAGTTTTCCATTAGGCAATAACAAATTTTTTTTAATCACCCTGTATACAAAGGATTTTCTAAGGGTGGACAGGCAGCATATCTCAGAAAGTAATAATGGTAGGACACTAGGAAAAAAATCGTATTAAAAAAGCCGACCATAAGAAATTTCTAGAAATTATTTTCAGGTTTCTAACTATACCGCTAGGAGGCGTAATAGATGTAGTTTTGTATAAAAATGCCGTTTTCGTAGAGGTATTCTCATATAGGTTGGAAGAAAAATTTACCGAAGTGATGCTACTAAAAATCTACGTCTTTTTGACTTAACGCTTTTAATTGTATGGCGTAGATGAAAGGCAGTAGGAAAAGGTTTTACACTTAAAATGCCTATAATTTTAGTTTGCCTAAACCAAAGATCCCTTAACAGAATTTTGCAAACTGGGTCTCTTTTAAAATGCCTTTAATTTTGGTTTGCCTTAACGGATTTTGGCAAAATAGGTCTGATTTAAAAAAGAAAGCTTTGTTGATTAAGACATAATTGAAGCCTTGCCAAATTCGCTTATGCTGCTCAAGCTAGAGGGCTTTACTTAAGAAAGTTAAAGGTTTTTTTTTTATTTTTCTCTAAAATCTTAAATGGAACGTTACAATTACTTTGTTTAAAAGGAGAAATTAAACTTGCAACAAAAAAACATAGAACCGCATATGGATATCTTTATTTGTTCAAAAATTATTGTAAAAAGACTTTTTTATTAAATTCGTTAAAAAAACATTTTTTTTTTGTATTTCCGTTATCCAACATGCCATGACAAAAAATAAATATGTTTAAACATTATTTTAATTATAATAAATTTATAAAAATAATAAAAACATCTATAAAATAACAATAATGATATTTATTAACAAAAGAATTAAAAAAATAAACAACAACATTAACACGATTGAAACGAGCAACAGAGCCTTCAGATACTTGTTCAAAACAACTTCTGTTTTGCAAGATACTGAGACTTTCTACTACTAGAAACAGCCGCTTTGATTTCAGCTCGTGAAACTCGTGAAAGCGAAGCGATGGCATTTCATATTTGCACCATCGTGTTCTTTTCAGTGGTTTGTTAGTTCTGATTAGTTCTGGTTAGTGTTTGATAACCAATAAATTTTCCCCACAAGTAAAAAGCCAATATCGTTAAGTCAGTGAGTCTAGGTGCCACAAAAATAAACTACTTTTTCCAGTTAAGCAATTTGAGTAAACAGAATTTAAAAAATTACAGACTTGTTTAAATCAATGCGCTGGGAATCCATATTGTTGATACCACATGGACATTCAAAACCCGAACTAACTTGCCTATTTATTTTACGGCATTCTAGAGGTATTACCCTTTTAGAGCTTTTCCATGGTAAGTAAATGAAAGGCAACATCTGTTTGATAATAGCAATATTTTTAAAATGGTATTGTTGTTTTGGCTCGTGGCTCTTAATACGTTTTAAATCTCGTCTTAAAAACTAAACTTAGATAAACAGTAAAGGAAGGCAAGAAGTTGCAAGAATTGCTTTATTATGTTATTATTATTATTAATGTTATTTTAATGGGTGTTTTTATTACTATTATTAATAAAATTATAGTTCATTATTTTTTAACTTAATAATTTAAAAAAAAAACTCAAAAAAATCTTTAACTTTTTCAGTAGCGCCCTCAAGAGCAAGCGGAAAAAGCCAATATGCAAGGGTTAACTTTTTTTCAATCAACAAAGTTTTTTTTTCTTGAAAGCAGCGTAGGTCGCAAAAATATTATAGACATTTTAAGCAGTAAAACTTATTTCTTTCCTACCGCCCTTATTTTACGCCCTGAACTAAGAAGTGATAAATCAAATAGATGCAAAATTTAAGTAGCATTACTGCGGTTAAATATTTTCTACCTTATACAGGGTGCCACAGATTCGAGTGCATGCATGGGGATCTCGAAAACCGTAAGAGATACGAAGTCGGTTAAATTATGGCAAAGTTGCGCATTTAGATGCCTTACAACATGCCGTTAAAAGTTGTAAAATTCCGAGTACTTCCGGAATATCCGGAAAAAACGAAATTTGCTGATTTCGTTTTTATTTTTTTATGGCGTTATTTAAAGAGATATGAAAAACAAAAGACACTTTCTCATGGCCACTTCTTTAGCTCTAAAAACAGCGTTGAGAGATTTTCCGTACGACGTTTCGTTGTCCTTAAACCATCATCAACTTTATTTTTTTAAATGCGGCACTCAATTGTTTATTGCATTTTTTGAAGCAATTATAATCCCAATTACAATGATGTATAACACTTAATATTTTTTCTGTTAAATAAACATATTTTCCATAAGAGACAATGGTAAGACAACACATAACTTCTTATAGGGGCGTTCCATATTTGTTAATAAATATTAATGTTATACATTTTTGTAATTGGGATAATAAAAGGTTCAAAAAAATAAAATAAAAACCTAGGTCCGTATTTAAAAAAATAAAGTTGATGATGGTCTAACGAAAACGAAACGTCGTACGGAAAATCTCTCACGCTGTTTTGTAGAGCTAAGAAGTAGCCATGAGAAAGTGTCTTTGTTTTTTCATATCTCTTTAAATAACGTCAGAAAAAATAAAAACGAAATCAGCAAATTTCGGTTTTTTCCGGATATCTCCGGAAGTACTCGGAATTTACAACTTTCTAATCGGCATGTTGTTAGGCACCTAAATGCGCAACTTTGCCATAATTTAACCGACTTCGTATCTCTTACGGTTTCCGAGATCCCCATGCATGCACTCGAATCTGTGGCACCCTGTATTGGGCTACTTTTAAGAAAAATGCATTTTTATACACAACCCTAGCTATTAAGTCTCTTAGCGGTATATTTAGGAAGCTAAAAATAGGTTTAACCTATTTTTTATAGTCAAGTTCCTTCAGAGAATTATTTCCTAATGTTCTACGAGCATTAGATCCTAAGCTATGCTACCTGTCCACCCTTCATGAGATACCTTGTAGATTCTATATTGTAGTGACGGATTTATATATCAAATAATATAAATTGAAATATGTTATAAATTCTAACCAAAAACTCTCAGAATATCTTAAACTTTTATATCAAAAATAAAGTAAATTTGATTTTAAATATTACTTTATTGTCAGTGAAATATTTTAGATTAATTTTATAGTTCAAGAAAATAGCTCGTGAAATACAAATTTGAGGTTAAAACTTGAATTTTTGATATAAGTTACTTTAAAAAATCTAAAAACGAACTGTATTTTTTTTAATTCACCCCCGGGAAGGGGTGAAAAAAAATTTAAAAGTGTTTTTTTTTTAATTTTGAGAAAACGGTAAGTCCTAGAAAAAGTTTTGAATAAAAGTTGTAGAACGTAAAATTCTACATAAAAATGATTTTATAACTTTTTTTCCTAAAATTGAAATTAACTGAGATAGGGTAGCTAGAAGCTAGGGGATGATAACAGCAACTTTAAAAAATCATAAATTATTGGAAAATTAAAAAATTCATAGTTTTTTTTAATTATTTATATAATTAACAACTTTAATTCTAGAGAAAAAAATCTCTGGAATTAAAGTTGTTAATTTTTTTCACCCCTTCCCGGGGGTGAATTAAAAAAAATACAGTTTGTTTTTAGATTCTTCAAAGTAACTTATATCAAAAATTCAAGTTTTAACCTCAAATTCGTATTTCACGACCTATATTCTTGGACTATTATTATGAAAACGGTAAAAGACTTGCCCCCGAAACATAGATAGGCGTTTTGATTTTTGAAGGTTCTTCCTAATTTTGATTTGTGCGTTCTGCCAATTCGTAGGGGTTTAATGGTTTCTGGACACATACAGTTATATACCCTGGAAACAGAACCCAAGCGGTTTCGTCTTGGAATGTTTACGAATATAGACATTTTTGGAGAGTACCGAAAAAATGACTTCTCTAAAGAATTAAAAGATGTATATTAAAAATGTACTTAAAAGTGCCTTAATAAAATAAATTAGAATATTTTTCCTCATTTTTAATGTAGTAAAATAATCATTTATTTTAATGTTTTCAGATGAATCATATATTTAAAGATATATTTTTCATCCAGGCTAAAAGAAAGCTTTACGTTGTTTGAAATGGTGTCACCCTCGAACATACCGACAAGCCAATATATCTCGGAGTAACCCTCGATAGATCACTTACATATAGGCATCACTGTGAAAAGACCCGTCACAAAGTGGCCGCAAGAAATACTATCCTGAGGAAACTAACAAATGGGGCGCTAAACCAACTGTCCTTAGAGCCACTGCCCAAGCACTTTGTTTCTCCACAGCTGAGTATGCATGTCCTGTATGGTCTAGGCGCATGCCAGGAAAGTTGACATAAGCCTCAATGAGACCTGTAGGCTGGTGACGGGATCCATAAAGCCCACAGAACTGGGAAATCTGTACAGAGCCACAGGTTTCAGCGATCCCAAATCAAGAAGAACAGCTCACGAACACTGAAAAGTTTTAAAAAACCTTTAATGATCGCCATCACTTATTTGCCACCAGCTGCCCAACATCTCACAGATTAAAATCCAGACACCGTTTTCTTCAAGATCCGTTGGATGAACCACCTGCCAACTATCCTCTCTTAGAGGACCCGCCCAGTGGTGTCTTAAGTGGCTTTAAAACATGGAAGATGCTAAATCTGTAAAAACAAATTTGATAAGATGGAAACTATCCGAGCCAAATGACGAAATAAGTGTGACTGTGGCGCAGTACAGACAATGGAACATCTCCTGGCATGACCAAACTGCCCCATGCAGTGTTCCCTTAACGATTTATGGCTAGGCAAACCCGAAGCATTGGACGTGGCCCAATACTGGGCCAAGAAACTTATTCCGGATACGAAAAATAAAGTAAAGTATCCAAAAAACTGATAATGTAAAATTTATTGTCGGTATTTAAGGCTACTTTTCAAGTTATAGAAAAACTAATTACGTCCTTTGTAAAATTAAATAATATTTACCATTTAATTTAATTTTTTACCCCTGAAATTTCACCAAACGATATATTTTTGGAAAAAGATTAATGTTATTAAAAGCATTTAGAGAGATTTATTTACAAAAATAAACATTTTTTTAATTCTTTCTAAATCTTTCAGGCTTATAATTGTTAAGTATGTGTGTTTATTATTAGTATTTAATTATAGTTTTAGAAAGGAACTAAAATATGTTTTGTTACATATTTAAATTGGGTTGGGTAGGAGAAAGTTCTAATTTTTAGGCATTTTGCAAGACGTCCGTTATCAATTTCTTAAATTATATATAAGGAATATGTCAACCCTTCGGCCAAAAAAAGACAAAAATTTATATGCATATCTGCAAAACGGCATAATTTTTAAGATACAAGATATACAATGTACAGCTAAAATATTGACCCAATGCATCTTTTTATGATAAACTTTTGTTACTATTACTTACCTACTAGTGGCGTAACTCTGGAAAATGTTATTGATTTTTATACTATTATTTCGTAATTACTTGTTTAGTGCTAATGTTATTAATAATTTGATACCTGGACTTTTTCTCTATTTAGTTTTACGAAAAAAGTTTTCATTGATATTCTAATTTTAAACGTTAGACAATAGTATTTTTACAATAAATGATCAAAGCGTTCACCTCTTGCTCGAACACATGCTAAATGCATGTGTTCTTTATTTTATTGGCTCCAGGGCCGCCGGCAGGGGGGTTTTTAAAAATTACCTAAAATAAAACATTTTCCGTCTAAATCCTTAAATTTTTCAATTTTGCCTAAGAATTTAAATGATTATTATTTTAGAAATTAAACTTGTGGTATATTTATTTGTGTTTTTAATTTAATTAATTCTAGACTAGTAAATTGACTTAAACTTTTTGACACCCTCTACATTTTTTTTTGGCGGCGGCCCTAATCGGCACTTTAAATATTTATTGTTAAAACTACAATTAAAAAAAAAAAATACGAAATTATAAAATTTTGAGATCCGATTTTTTTTGTCGGAATTTCAAGTTGAAAATACCAAAATAAAAAAAGCTGTGTCATTAATAAGCAATCGTATTTTTGAAAAATCTTGTGTGAGAAAAATACTTGATTATGACCATGTCCGTAAATGGATTATTAAAAGGAATTAAAATTTTAAAATAATATTATGATTGCGATGATCACATGAAATTCAAATTAAAAATAACCTTAACTAAAAGTTGTGTAAGGTATAAACAAATGGTAACAGATTTACTTGATTGGTTTAAATTGGAGAAAAAGGCATCATACTAAAAAAATATTACTTTTAAATTTTATTGTTAGATTTTAAATAAAAGAAGGTTGCGAAACAAAATATTTACGATGTTTAAACCATTAAATACTAAAATTTAAAATACGTGAATATAAATACCAAGTGCCAAAAATATATTAAAACTAGATAAGATCAGACTCATATTTTCGACAGTTTTTACAGCCATACCAAGATTGAGCGCATATAGTATATCGGTAATGATATATGTATGTATTTGACGAATGCAATTTTTCAGAAAAGACTTTTTTGACATGTTATTTTTTATGATTGCCGTATCTAACAGATTTTATTCAAGTTAAATGGTATTTTTAAACGTTTTAAGTGGATTGCTTACCATTGCTACAGTTCATTCAGTGTTCTGTCTTAAAAACTTTAATAGCATATTAAATTTATTAAAAAACATTATGACAAATTATTTTGCAGGATTGATCTTGTATTATCACCATATTTTTTTAACTATTCTTTTTAAAATGCCTACAACTTAATTAATTTTTAACCTAACAGCAGTAACAAGCAAAAAATCATAACGGAAAAGGAATGACTTGGTTTTTCTTTTGTTTAAAATTTTCGACTAATATTTAACACACGTTCAATGCTTAAAAATAGCTACAAAGCAAATGGTTATAAAACTACGTATGTACCACACTGATAATGTTGGTAATGTTGTATCTGGGTAAGTCTAGGTATATAGAGAGGTAAAATAAATATAAACAAAATATTTGTTTTAATGTGACCCCTTAGAAAACGTTTATGTTACCAGAGATCCACCAGTTGATCTTAAGAAGGTATTACTTTTACCTTATGTATCGGAATGAAACAGGGTTCTTGTGTTATTTGTGGTTTCACAAATAATAGTACAGGAAAGAAGGCAATATTTTTAAAATAAAGCAGTAATTTCGGGCAATCAGATCAACTTAAAATTTTTTGAAATTTGTCAAGAAAGGTGTCAAATATGGAATTAAATAAGTTTGTATACTGAGATTTGGTCCAAACCGCTGTAAAAATTGACCAACTATTTTTTGGCCAAAAATAAAAAAATATTGAATATCTTAAGCAATATTATAGGAATTTTCATGAAAATAGGCACCGGAGGGTTTTTGGGTCACTGATTACGATTTTAATGTCAGAAATTTCTGGAAACACCCTTAAAACAGTAAAAACTACCCTTTATTTGGGGTTTTTTGAAATATTTTGGAAGTAAAGCTGAAATTATCAAATAAATGCAATTTTTTCAGAATAATTAAGAAGACAATTTTTTTTTGTGCACTGAAATTGAGATATAAGGGCTTATAATACGGTGTTAAAACTACCCCCATAATAAGAAAGAATACAAAAAACATGACCTCAGATTATTCTTTTTGTTTTTTAGTCAATTGTTTAAAAATATTTTATCTTATTTTGACTATTATGATATTCATTTCCTCACCCCCAGGGGGTGAAAAGTACCCATTAATTAAAAAAAAATAAAAAAACATTATTAATTTTTTTGTTGCAACTTTTCGTTTTAGAACAGACAAACTAACAATATTTTCAGTAAAAAGAAATTATTAACCCCCCCTCCCAACCCCGAGAAAACTATCCCTAAATAAAAAATAAAAAAGAAAAAATGTTTTGTAATTGCGGAAAAAAAAAAGAGATTATTGGCCGTAACTTTTTTCTTTGGCTAATAATAACAAGATGTACAGGGTCTTTGATTATATTTACGTGGCTTCTGGAGCCTTTATTTTTAAAGACAGAAAAAAATGTTTTACATAAAAATTGTAGGATTTTTTCCATATTATCTTTTGAAATTATCAGTAAAAAAATATCGCAATAAAATAATGGAAAAATATAGGCAACTTCAACTTTTTTAAATGAAACACCCTGTATATTATGCGCTACAACGAAAGATCTTTTTTTTCAAATATATATACATTGATGATATTTGGATGAACCATTTTTATAATATTTAAGGTTAAATTATCAATAAATTACAAAAAAGTTTTAAATTAGTATCAAAAAAGCCATGGAAACAATAGAATTGTTATGTTGCTGAATTTGGTGAGGGATTTCTCTGGACCCATAATGTTTATTTTTGTGATTAAACATTCCTGCTAAAGTAAAGGAAGACTTGTCGGTGAATAGAATTTTATTTAAAAACTTTGGATCCTGCTGCATAAACCTAGCTATTTCCAATGCATACTTAGGTCGGTCCTGCATGTTTTGTTCAGGAAGATTCTGAACGGACATAAATTAATAAGGATAAAATTTGTAAAATTTTAAGGTTAATTAAATTTTATTATCTGTTTTTATTAAGTTCAGATGCCTCATCCGAGGTTGATATATCAGGATTTTCTAAAATTATTAAAAGTATTTAGTGAAAGTTCAATAGAAAAAGTATAATAATTATCCTGAAAAAATGAGGATATCCAAAACCTTGTTTTCATGTCGTGCTGCAGTCCTTTTCTTCATTTAAAAGCTTTTTCGTTCAATAAACTTTCTGACTATGTATTTAATAGTATCTATAGATGGTACCCGTTGTTAAGGATATCATAAGTAATAGCTTTGTTCGCGGGTCACGTTAAGAACCGATTCCGAACTAGAATTGAACCGTTCAGGATTATCTTTAGGCGCATGTCTAATTATATACCGGTTTCGGATTTTTATTTACCGCGAACGGCGCGGATTTCAGTCGAATTTCTCCAACAGCTGACTGTTTAACCTAACCTGACTTTACCAACTTTGTTTTAATTAATTTATTAATAACGGCGGTTTGCACCACTGTGGTTTAAGCAGTTTTAAGCCCTTCTTAACCTAAGTTGCATTGAGACGGTGTCAAATATTATGACAATAGTCACATTCAAAACGTCCCTTAGTTAAGAAAACAGAAAACCACAACGGTGCAATTGGCCATAATAAATGTTTTTATTTCGCTTTTGTTTCTGTTGGCACTGGCACCAGAAGAAATAAAATACCTAGTCATAAATAATGGATAATTCCGCACGCAGTAACTAATATGTAATTACTTATTTGAAAAAGGGTCTAAATTTGAAATAAATGAACTTACTATTTCTATCAATTTATAAACAACTATATTACTGCTTTATAATCCACAATCAAGATAAACTAAACTAAGAATGCAAAGAAAATTAAGAACTTTAAGTAACAGGTTTGTATGGATCGATTTATACTTCCAATTAAATTAAATAGGAATTAAGGTTAACTAAAAAGGGCAAAATTCTTAAGGTTCACCTCAAACCAACAAACAGCAGATGACGAGAATGTTGATATTGCGCATGACCAGCAGAACCGAACTTTTAATCCCATCAAAAATTCGGGGACTACAAGAACCGATTCTGAATCAGTAACGAACCAATCCGATGTTATCCGCGAACGCTGAACTGTTACTAAAAATTCAGAATTGTGTTACCGCGAACGACGCGATTTATATTGCGATGCGAATAGTCCCTGAACCGGTTCGGAATTGGACCCGCGAACAAAGCTAATATTCCCTTTGGACTGTCGTCACATTATTATTGTTACCATAAAAAAGACGCATAACAGAGATTTTTTGTTCTTCTGAATAGCACATCGACAAAAAAGCAATACAAACTACTTTTATTAGTTAAAATGATAAATTTCAACTTTTGCAATATAAATACGTCAAATTTATTAAAACAATTTTATTGTTTTCATAGCTTTCTTGATACTAATATGATATTTTTTTTTCAATTTATTTATACTTTAGGCTTAAATATCTCAAAAATGGTTCATCCAAATATTATTAATGTGTATATATTTGAAATCAGAAAAAATATCTTTTATTGTGGCGCATAATATACAGGGTGTTCAATTTAAAAAATTTGAAGTTGCCTATATTTTTCCATTTTTTTATTGCGATATTTGTTTACTGATAATTTCAAAAGATAATATGAAAAAATCCTACAATTTTTATATAAAACATTTTTTTCTGTCTTTAAAAATAAAGGCTCCAGAAGCCACGTAAATATAATCAAAGACCCTGTACAATACACCATTTTAAAGCTTAGGTTATCCCCGAAATGTCAGGTGATGGCAAATTTCAATTGGATTGACCATTTTTTTATAATATATATAATTTTTTAAAAACATTGACAGTTGCAAACATAAAATATGCAATTTTAAACGGCCAAATCTCCTTACATATGAAAGATTGATAAAAAAAAAATTAAAATATAAACAACTCTGAATAAATGCTATAAAGTTTGGCTGTTAAAAATAAATACTTTTCACGCTACTGGCCAAAAACTGATAATGTCTTACAAAAAACATTAAAAATAATTATCCAATAGGGCTAAAAATGACTGGACATATTTAGGGACATGTATTCTGATATTTCACTAAAAGATTATTTTTTTCAAGCAACACAGTCCAGATGGCGCTAAAAAATTAGAATGAAAAAAAAAAAATTTAAAAGTTTATTTTGCCCGTAACTTTTTTCTGCTTATTTTAAACGGTTCTGGTTGGTCTCAAAAATTTTATCAATTTTGTCTTCTTGCAAAATAATAGTAGTTATTTTTTTTTGTGGAAGTAATATTTTGCCACATATTTACGCCGGAACGATCCGGTCTCTTCATTTTTCTTTAAGAAACTTTTTTGCCAGGCCATATCTCCGTTCATACTCATCGTACAAAAATAAAAAAAAACGTTTTATTTTTGCGCTATTGCTTGGAAGAGGTTCATTTTTATGAAAAGTTGTGTTTTATGTTTTTATAATAAAAAACGGTAATTAATCGATTGGGTAAGTAATTTTTTTATCCCCCCTCATTAAATGACCCCCACCTCGCCAACCCTTTTTTCCAGTATCGGTTTGTTTAATTTAATACTGGGCACCTTTCTTAGCATAATACAAGTTACTTCAAATACCTGCTTTTTGCCCGAAATTTCCCTTTTGTGATTTTACCTCATTTACTGTATTATAGGGAATATAATAAAATATAAAATATTTGATAATATGCAATATAAAATTGAATTAAGAGCTGCCTTTAGATCAGTTGTTATTTTTAATATTATTATAATAATTTTAAGTGTAAAAGCTAAACATTACAAAAATACTGCAAATAAATTGCTTAATACTTGTAAAGGACTGGAATTTAATATGTCTCTCATAATTCAACTTTCTCGACTCTTATCTCGATTTGTTTTCCAAAAATGTGAGGTCTGTAATTGATAAACTGGGAACCATTTTAGCCAGTCATTTCCACTATGAAAAAATCAAGATGCCGGAAAATGAAGTGTCACTTGTTTCTGGGCGTTGTTAAGAGACCTCCAAAAAAGAAATATTGCTGAAAGACATCGGCAACTAATCAGAACTAATAAGAACAACATTTTTAAGTACATTTAGATTATTACCAAAATACATTTGTCGTTAAATTTTAAAAGGCAATGAGGTCTTTTAGTAAAAAAACATTTTCGGCAAGTTTTACGTAAAAGCTACCTGATTTTGTTCATGTCGGAAAAAAGTTTATTTTTGTTTATCTAGTGTAAATTTAGTTTAAGGTAAAATTCTTTTTAGGGTAATGCTTTTTATATTGATCTTTTTTTTAATAACCACCCACCTTATTTAATTTCTTGAGTCATAAGTAGTAAAATTACTGGACTACATGGGACAAATATACGGTAATATTCTACTATTTTCTGAGAAAAAGACAGTTTTTAAATTAACCATCTTAATATGTTTTTTAAATATTTTGGTAAAGACCAATTTTTAAAACGTTTGACAAAATATAAACTCTTTTACAATCTGATCCAATAACAAAGGCATATTTAAATTTTTTCGGCCAAAAGCAAAATTAGGTGTAGGCAGCCATACATCTGACATCAAACATACTGATTTGTAGGTATCACATCATTCAAAAAAGGTTACATTTTTGTGGTTATGGCTTAAAAAATATTTTTTAGTTATATTTCTGCCTGAAAATAAGTTAAATTAAGCATCCATTATCATTATCCAAAATATTGGCTTCTACTATTTTCTGATTTTAACTAGTCATTTTATTTCAATTTATTTGGGTCTAATAACGGCAATTTTAAGCATTTGTTTCAATATTTCAGGTAAGTGTACATTCATCGGTAAATGAAGGCTAGAACTCTTTTTTTTATTCCGAATGGGGTGTTGGGGTATTTGCCTGTAATATTTTCAAGTTTTCTTAAGCCTATGTTTCCTTTATTTTTATCGACATGCAATCAAATATTAAAACACCTAGATTTCCTACATCTTCTCTTTAATTTTCTTGCGTTTTACCTCTACAATTTCCTCTAGGCTGGCATAAGATTGTGAGAAAATATAAGCGAAGTTATCCGAAACCATGTGATAAATATTTTTTAGCAATTTATTTTTGTATCTCATTCCTAATTTGTCTAATTTCAGATGACAGCAGTAAACTGCTAATGTTATTTAAGTTAGTTTTAGTTGGTTTATTAAAATTTACTAAATCTAACTATATGCTTATAACTCTTACGGCCGACTGATGATCGCGTTGATAAATTTAGCAATGGACTTAGCAATTGTTAAAAGTTAACAACGGTTTAGAATGTCGGTTCAAAACGTCATTGTCATTCAATGATTTTAGTAGGCAACCTGTCTATATCTGACATTTTGTTAAACATTCAGGAACTAGTATTTGATTACTTTCCAATTTCAGGCGCGGATGTAGAGACGTCTGGCGGGCGGGGTTTTTTTTTATATATATATATATATATATATATATATATATATATATATATATAGCAAACCTAAAAATATTATGACAAGTTCCCATAAACTTTTTTCCTCTGACCCTTCCCTACGAAGATACAGGTGCATAACGGATGCCCCTGGAAATCGTTTTTATTTGAATAACTTTTAAGATACTAAGCGTAATTTAATGTTTTTTTAATATGATGATTACTAGATAAGTATTCTTAAAATAAACCCAATACATCATATTTGGCTCATTTAGTTTGCCAGGGACGGACTAGCTCTGACACAATAATAGCAATTTGTTTAATACCCTGTATGATAAAGGCTCGACAATATCATTTTGGGATAGCTTTAACCTTAAACTAAAAAAAGGTATTCTTGATTGACATCGATAAAATCAACTGTTTAAGAGAAATAAAATATCATAGCTGGTAATTTTTTTACATTATACAGGGTGTTTTCTAATTGTACGTCAATATTTAAAAAAACAATTCTTGGGTCCATTTTAAGAAGAAAACTTCATGTGAACGTATGTCCTAAACGTCTTAACTTTCGAGATACAGGGTGGTAAAATTTTCAAAAATAAATTATTTATTATTAATATCTGTTATACCACTTTAGATATTTTAATCAAATTTGGCATACATGTACGATGTATCAAGAAGCATTTTTTAGTGTATCACATTTTTTTTATTTGCAAAAATAGGCAGGTCAAATTCTGTACGAACGCCACTGGTGGAAATAAAAAAAAATGTGGTACACTAAAAACTGCTTCTTGATACATAGTACATGTATGCCAAATTTCATTAAAATATCTAAAGTGGTATTACGGATATTAATAATAAATGATTTATTTTACCACCTATTATCTCAAAAAGTTGAGACGTTTAGGACATACGTTTACATGAAGTTTTCTTCTTAAAATGGAAATTGTTTCCCTAAATATTGACGTACAATTAAAAACACCCTGTATAATGTAAAAAAAATTACCAGCTATGATATTTTATTCTCTTAAACAGTTGATTTATCGATGTCAATCAAATACCTTTTTTTTTAGTTTAAGGTTAAAACTATCCAAAAAAATGTGGCCTTTCATACAGGGTATTAAAATATTGCTATTGTGTCAGACTAGTCCGTCTCAACTAAGCCAAATATAATTTATTGGGTTTATTTTAAAGACTTATCTAGTAACCATCATTTTAAAAAAATATTAAATTACGCCTAGCATTTAAAATTTATTTAAACAAAAACGATTTCCAGGGCATCCGTATGCACCTGTATCCTAAGGTGGGTCATAGGAAAAAAGTTTATGAACTTTTATTTATTTTTAGGTTTTCTATTAGATTCCGAGGTTGCCCACATATTCTGGTACACCCTGTATATAAAAGATTTTAAGACAAGTGGGTAATGGAAAAATTTTAAATAATAGTAAAAAGTTTTAAATTAAACGTTTTTACCATAAAAAATTAAATTTAATTAAATAATATTTTAATCAATTACACTGGTTTTAAAATCACATGAAGAAGTCCAATATACGAGGGCTATGAAATTTTAAACAGAGGTTCTAAATCTACAAGCCAATTAAAGGCAAAACCAGAAATTTTAATTTTAAACTGAAAGCTTTAAAAAAGGCCTTACAAAAATGATTTTTTGAATCTAACGTTTGAACTGAATGTTTATTTATTTTTAAAGTCCCCCACCTTTTGGTTTTTCAGTATATGGTTTAATTTTTAGAGCCATCCATTTTTTGTGATTTTTAAGCTTCAAGTTAAAAAAAATAAAAAGTCGAAAATTTGCCAGAGTTGGACGGGAGCGATACCCCTATTACCCCCCCCCCCTCCGTAGATCCGTGCCTGCAATTTGCATGGTATTTCGGCAAGGATGAGACACCCAGTATACAATTTTTAATTTATTGTATTTTTAATTATTTTTTTAAATTGTAAAATATTTCATTGCCACTGAATATTGGAGATCAGTTTTTAAAACCGTATCACATATCCCTTCGTGCGTAGTGGAGTTTGTATATGTATAACACCTGCTGTAGGTTGAATAAAGATGTTTTTTACTTTTACTGACCTTATTTTGTACTTTTTTTATATAATTTTATTTTAACAACTTTTTGTCTGTAGGCCAACGAAACTTTTTAACCTAATGAAATCGTAGATCGTTTAACTTATTTAACAAAATATGGATAAAAACAACTCACCATATAAGTGGTAATTTACTCCCAGGTAATTTTTTTTATTTGCAACTCTAAAATGACACTTTAAAAGTACTTTAACATATGTTTACTGAAAAGCATCTTACTTCTCACGAAGTACCGGACGCGATGATGAAAAAAACCAATTTGCTTTGAGATATACACCGACTACAACAAATAATCTGTTTTGGGGTACCCGAAAACAACCACAAAATAGTTATGACTTGTTTACAAAAACTTTTATTGCATCAAAATTTAAGCCAATTCTGTTTATTTAGGATTGTATGCCTTGTTTATTTATGCTGGTATATACTCCATTTCGGAAATACTTGTGGCTCATATTATGAAATAAAATATTGTACTGTTTAGGTAAGTCTGGCGTTTAAATTAACGAATAAAGGGCGCGAAAAATCGCAGACTGTATGGT